>LTAT01000674.1:0-12110 GCA_003286495.1 Chlorodrepanis virens | reverse complement strand
AAAGAAAAGAAAAAGAAAGAAAAAGAAAAAGAAAAAGAAAAAGAAAAAGAAAAAGAGAAAGAGAAAGAGAAAGAGAAAAAGAAAGCCCACCATTTGTAGCTCGTGGGGCAGAAAACCTCCTGGATTCAGAAGTGAGGCTCGCGTCCCCGGAAAGCCTGGCTCCGCGGAGGCACTCGCCATCCAGAGGACCAAAGTTTGCTTTGCCGCCAGTAGAGGGCAAGAATTAGCAGCAGCACTCGCACCTGAGCCCTGGGAAGAATGGGGGGAAAGGAAGGGGGGATTACTGCACGCTGTGCTTGCCTTAACCACTGACAAATAAAGGACTACATAATCAGTTCAGCAGGCTCAAAGTACCCACTTTAGGGCTTACAATTACATAAATAGTTAAAAAATCCATAAGAGTGAAGATTTAAGAAGAAAAATCATTTGTCTGCTTCTGTATACAGTCATGGAACAATACTTACTGCTCTTTTTTTTAATTATTTTTAATTCCCAAACACATAGTTAGCTAATGTTTGAAGGCTGAGAATCTAAACTAAACTTTACAACTGATTAATCCATTTGGTATAAGATGTACCCTTCAACCTCCACGCTGACCGTAGGAATTTCAGCACCAAAAGAGTAAAATTTTTTCAGACTAAACACATCTGGAAGCAGTGCAGTAGAACATGTGCCTGTCTTCTGTTAAACCATGCACTGGTTGAAATTGTGGCCACAGTCAGTCCATACAACCCAGTTAAAAGGACTTGGATTTTTATCTGTTCCCATGAATTTAAAGATTTGATGCAGTAGGTGCCTCATGGTTGCGGTGGGGTTCACAGGGGTCCCAGGATGAGGGAAGAGATGAGAAAGTTGACTCCATGTTTCAGAAGGCTTGATTTATTATTTTATTATATATATTAAATTAAAACTATGCTAAAAGAAAAGAAGAAAGGATTTCAGCAGAAGGCTTGCAAGCAAAGGAAAAAGAATGGAATGTATAACAAAGTCCTGTGTCTGACCAGAGAGAGACACAGCTGGACTGTGATTGGCCATTAATTAGAAACAACCAGATGAGACCAATCCCAGATCCACCTGGTGCATTCCACAGCAGCAGATAATCATTGTTTACATTTTGTTCCTGAGGCCTCTCAGCTTCTCAGGAGGAAAAATCCTAAGGAAAGGATTTTTCCTAAAACATGTCTGTGACAAATGACTGTCACAGACATGTCTTATGAAAAACGTGACAGCAAATTACTCTCTTACTCCCAAAACCAATGTGCTGTATCATTGACTTACACTGGGTGACTCTGGGAGTTTGACACGTTCCATATGCCTCAGTTTTTCCTCCTGAAAGGGGCATTAATGGCACTCAGCTTTCTCTCAGGACTCTCACGATGCTCTCTGGTAACTTCAGACTTCCCCAGAATGAAATCCGCCCGCACAGGCAATGTGCAAAGAATGACTTCCATCACCAGGTCCCACCACCTCCTTCACCCATGCAAGCACATCTCAGAGCAACAGGAGCTTCAAGGCAGAACAGAGTGAAACATCCTGCCACTCAGCTAGAGCAGCCTCCAGGCTCAGACCCTCTCCTGAAAGGAACCATGCTCTTGGCACGAGTATCTCTTGCGATGCCACTTTTGGTGACACGTCGGGACATCGTGCTTCAGCTGCTGTATCTGGGGAAAGTTTCTCAAAAGCTCGTGTCTGCCAGCAGTGAAACAAGTTGGACCAGAACCATTTCCATGGCAGGCTGGGAAGGGAAGAACCTGCTTTCCAAATCAGTGTTGCGGCACATGGCCTCACCACGTGGCAGGAATTCAAACACAAGGTACAATAACACCAGAAACTGTTCCTCACACTTTCCTTCTTCACTTGCTCCTCCTTTCAGCCTCCCATTTTCATCTCCAGCAGATATGAACCTCTCGTGTTTTTAACAGTCTAACAAACCCTTGGGATAATTGAATTGTTAGGATCAGAAGGATTTAAACAAATCCAGTCGGTCCTCTGTTGAGCAATCAATAGTTCCACAAGGTACAGAGCACTCAATAGTTAAGGAAGCAGCCATTTAAATTGTACTTGTTTCTGCAGCTGTGCAACATCCCCCTTTCCCAGGAGGGCTGTGTCCAGTTGCTGCTCAACGTTTCTAACAATCAAATGGATCAATTCTGGAGACACCTTAAGTCTGTGTGTTAAGCAAGAATGATGTTTGTGGTGTGCGTTGGGTGGGGAGGGGGGTGTTGGAAAAAGAGACATTTCATTCACCAGGGAAATTTATGTCATTTCAGTTTTAAACACTGGACATTTATTTAGAGTCTTTAGAGCCCATACATTATTGAATAATTTTAATTTATCACATTTAAATATATTAGGCAAATATATAATACAATAAATTGCATTTTTACACATAAATACAAAATTTGAGGTAGGGCCTCAAGAATAATGATTTCTGAAATTAACAACATACAGCAACATAATATGTACTACATGAGATACATATAATGCATTCTTTGTAACAATATATCTTTTGCACATACAGCTAATGAAAAAATTGTCATGATCTGGTTAGGGTACAAATCTTTATCCATAGGCAGCAGTACCCCATAGAATGCCTGTAAATATATATATATATATATATTTATATATGACATTACGCAAGTAATTAAGATTTAACCCATCAGTGATGGGTCTGTAATAAAGTGCCATAGGACACAGGGAGCAAATTCTCAGCTGGTGTAAATTGTCACAGCTCCAGACAAAGCTGTGACAATTTATACCAGCCAAGCATCTACCTTAGAAGGTAATACTACATAATATAAAGGACAGATAACAACATGTTTTAGTCAATTTTCCTAACAATGGAAGATAGCTATAAGGCAAATGGTTACCTGAAGATGTATTTAAATGTTATGGGCAAATAAAATATTGCAAACATTAAGATCCAGCCTAGTTCTCACATTATGATACACCCCTCAGGAAAACCTTCTCTCTTTGGTGACAGGCTGCCTGAGGGTGACAAAGGCAGAACTCCCAATACCTCTCCCCTCCTGCCACCCTCTGAGCCCCTCAGGAACATCAAGCTCTGACCATTTCCCAGGCACCTTATGGGCACACCACCTAATTGCAAACCAAGAAACAAGTGTCTCTTACAACAGCAGAGCAGAGAAGCTTTCTGGGATGCCTCTGGTCAAAAAGCTCCGTGGGCTGTCTGCAGCCCACAGTCCCTACAAGTCTGTCCTTGATTGCAAGAAGAAGTGGAGCTGCAGAAAAAGAAACCAACAGGAGACCAATGACTGCTATACATAAACATTGCTTTAACACAGGCAAAAAGAAATTGTATTATCCAAACTACTGTATACAATTAAAAGACCAAAGGTATTTAAAATCAAGCAGGTGTTGGGATTTGATGGTAAGAGATGGTCACACAGTGTATCAGAAGCAATGGTCTTCAGTGTGGAGGCACGTCTAATGTGGTCACTGGAGCAGAAATGAATCAAAAGACTACTTGGACTCAATTGAAGCATCATATAAAGACAATCCAAGTCTTTCTCAATTAAAGGTCATTTTGTTAAACCCTTCTTTTGGAAACAAAGTGCTGCCTTGTCTAGCTGAAACACAGGTTTTGAATGTTGCATATTAAAAACACTAGGAAGACCCCAAAGAATTTGAAGATGGCAAGCATTTGCATTAGGTATAATCTTTAATGCATACAATAATGCATCTCAGCTCATCCAGAAATTCAATTAATTTCAAAGAAAAAATATGCATCATAGTTTCACCAAATTTAAACATTTTTTACTCACAAGATAGATAGATCTGAAAGTACATACATCACATTTTTACTAATATGGCTTTTTCCCCTCCTTTTTTTTTCTTTTAAAGATCTTTACTGTTATGCTATTAGTTACTAAATTTATTTTTAGAAAATTATCAAAGTACATGCAAACTTTCCTTAGAACGTGGTAAATGAAGTGCATTCCCAAACTTCAAGGTAACTTCTCATTTAAAGAAGACACTGCTGGTTAATTTAACCTCAACTTCCAGATTTGGACAGTAAAATACTTTAGAAAAAGTCTCATGTGACCAAAATAATACCCTGCCTTTCACATTTAGTGAAAACTTTACATCTTCTGTGATTTTTGTATGCATTTCTCCCCTTTTCCAAAGGTTTTTGCAAGCCTGGCAATGGGGTCAAAGCTGAAGACAAAGATCAGCTAGCAAAAAAATCACAATCATCTGTTTACAGAGTTTCAAATTCAAGCCTAATCCTGTGCTAATGACTTAGCAGGCACAGGAACAACATCTAAATTAAAAGCAAGCAGATTAATTACATAAATCATGGAAAGCAATTCAGTTGCAATTTCATATGCAGTCTGGTTTGGTAATCCAAGCCAAAAGATATCATATCCCAGCAGTATTCCTTCAAATGATATCTCTTTCATCATTCAGGTAGGCAGAAACTGACATCCTCACCCCGAGGGAACTCCATGGCAATGTGCAATCCCAGTTCCCAGGCATGCCTTGAGACAAGCCTCTGAGTGAAAGGATTCAGTGCTCTTAGACCATTGGACTGTGTTTTCTCTTTTTCAAGGAGGACCAAACCTACAGATATAAGCTGTTATTTTTAAATGACAGTATTAGCCAGGACACATTGGCTTGGACTCCAAAAAGCAAAGCAAGATGCGAGGGAATATTGGTTAAGAGAGACCTGGAGTGATCTATCCCAACAGAAACACAAAATTCCCCAAAGAGATGCTGACTTAGGTTCCTTTTGCACCCAGGGAAGGTGCCTCAGCCCCACCCAGATGTGGGAGCCAAATTTCCAGCTCATCTTTACGGACCTTCACGAGGCGAAGCAGAGCACAGCTTCTCAACCCTGCCTCTGCCAGGAAAATGAAAGCCAGAAGTAAGAATAGCAAGTCTTTTATTAAAATAGCAGGCAAAGCAGAAGCAAGGGGAACAGCTTTAAGGCAGAGAAGCCCACAGGAGGGTCCTGTCCTGCTGCTGTGTGAGACAGGGACCAACAAGAGCCCATGGAGCAGAGATTCAGGGGTCAGTGTAAAATATTGTGGAACTGCCCTCCCTGCCCTGCTTGACAAGCCCTGATAGTGCTTCACTTGTTCTGAGTGAGGATTAAAGATTTCCAGCAGTGCCTAGGACTGGCAACACTAATTGCCCCATGAAAGAGGAAGTTCAGCAAAATGATTAATATATTTCATATACATATATATATACACACACACAGAGAAAAGGAGTTAACAACTTGTGGAAGTGTTACTTTAAGGTTTAGCTTTTTGTTTTCTTCAACAGGATGAAAACAACACACCTACTGCTCTACGGATGCACATGAACTGAGGATTTACCTGAGACCCTGTAGTATGAAGACAGACAGACAGACAGACAGACAAAAAAAGAAACAGTCCCCTGAAAGGAAAGAACATTTACAGGCTACTACAGCAGTGTCTGTGGGGAGGAAAAAACTGGCTAAACTACTAAGCTCATTATTTCTACACTGATCGGTAAGATATTTATAGGGACATAAAACATCACTAGCACACACTACATGAACACTGATCACCGTTAAAAAATATCATCTATGCATGTATAGGATATAACAAGATAATAAAGGTTAAGATTTGCCAATTATTGAAGATATATTTTTCTCCCTCATTCTAGTGCATTTACAATAAGTTGGGCTAATTTTCTATTCAGGTAAATAAATGTACTCTTTAAAAGCTCTATTTTTTACTCTGTCCAATAGGTAACAAAACTATTTCAGTCTAATATTCATATGGCTGCATATATCTGATTTCTAAAATGTAATGATTTAGGATGCCCTACTGCTATGCAATGCTGTGATGACCCTCTACTAAATTGTCCTTTCCCTCCAACCCTTGCATTTTCTACCTCTAATGCTGCATCTGCGTGGATAACTGCAATGGTTAATTATAGTGGATTTGAGTATTTTTATCCAATGAAAATGTTTTAATGAAAAAAATACCCTATGCATCTTTCAGAGAGAATTCTGCTTTGAAGAATTGACGTGCTATATATATAATATATAGACAAGTGGGGTCCTGCTATTTCCCCATTGGTTGAAAGAGAAGAATACACCATCTATAGGTTATAGGTTATATAAAGGTGCTTATAGGCAAATGTAGGGGGAGTCACAAAGTTGAACAGCACATCCAATAACTGTTTTCAGGTGGTAACTAGACTACACTTACCACTGTAAGAATACAAAGTTAGGCACAAATTATATGATGGCTTTTTGAGGAGATACTGTAAACAAAAGCAGAGAAACAAGGAAAAAAATATTCAGAGTATTGGAGCGAGGTGAGGAAAATCACAGTTGCACTTGGCGTGGAGCAGCTGTCAGATCCTTTGTATAACTGAGGCATTCCTAGTTGAAATGACAGATATCAAATTATCAAAAGAAACATATGACAGGACTTCATACAGTGATGCCCATACAGCTCGTTCTGATACCATTTCCAAACCACTTCTAGACTCAAATGCAGTTTAGTCTCTCAATTGATCATTTTTAAAAACGTTGTTCTTATTTTTCTACAAATGGATTATCGTGTTTCTGTTCTCACCCCATACACCGCGTCCTGGTGTGCTGTTTCAAGGTTCTCCACTTGTTTAAATAACATAACAATCCCTCCAAGTTAGTATTAAGTCATAAAGGAAGTGTGCAGACATGAGGGGTCAAGGTTGGCTGTCAGTGTAGAAGAAGCAATCCCATTGCTACAGGAGCCTTATGCTGGATTTACATCAGGACTACAGGAGATCTCATTCTTTGCTCACTTCCATCATATTTGAGGGATGAACCTTCCTTGGAATACACTGGTAGCAAAATCCTGGTCCCATCCCAGCCACCTGTTACAAAGGGTGCTTGTGGGAAGTGGGTCAGACTGCACACCTCATTTCCTCTAAAGATTTCTTGGTTTGGTTTTGTTTATTCCTACATCACCTGACAACACCTGGCTGTGTCACCTGTCCTGTGTCCCCAGGTACAGAACATGTCACAGGCATCAGCCACACCTGGAAGTGGTCTAGTTAGGCCTCCCCTCTGGCATGCAACAACAAGTCCTGCTTTCCTAAGCAACCACTTTCAGGCACCATGGAAAAGAAGAAGCGGTGGGTGAAAAATAAAATGGGAAAAAAAAAAATCAGAAAAGGCTGACAATGTGATTGCCACCCTTTTGTAATAATGATTAGCATTGGGTCCCCAGTTCCATATCCTTCACTGGCAGTTTCAGCCCCAGGGAGGAGGTTCCCAGCGGATCAATCATGTTCCTGTACCGTTCGCCGCGGTGCTTGGCCAGGAAGGGGCCCCAGTCGGGCTGTGGGGAGCACACCAGCTTGAGCCTCTGCCAGGGGAGAGAAAAGACAGTCTCACTGGGTGCCACGGAGCAGAATCAACGCAGAGAAAGTGGGGATGGGCTCACTTAAGGTTAGTTGTGACAGCCTGGCAATGCTCTGCTGCTCAGCGTTTGTTTTGCACAAAGTTTTCCAGACTAACAGGGGATGAAGTGCCCAGGTTTTAATTATACATTCTACCCCACACCGTGTGAGGGGAGCTCAGAACCACTGCTACAGACTGCGAGGCTCTCTTACCAAAGGACATGTGCACAATTACTTAGCCCAATGATCTAAGCAGTCTTAGAATAATTGGATTTACTGTTAGCATATTTCCCCAAAGTATACGAATGGCCAAAAAGTAGTATATCACTATGAAAGATTTTCATTTTGAGATGACAAAATGTTTTGTTTCTGTCTGCGGGAGAAAAGAAAGAGGAGAATGTCAACCTGGCAAACAAAGAAAATTTTCTGATGTTTCCACTGAGTTCTTTATTGAATATATAATTTGATTGGTGCATTCACAGATAAAAAGGAAAGAAAACATATTTTTAATGACTTAAGAGGGAACAATTATATGTTTATTACCTAATAAAGTGAATCAGACCTCTCTATCAGTTATTTTAATCTCTGCTTAATTACCAGATTGCAACTTTTACCTCCCAAATCAACCATAATAATTTTATGCAGCAGACTCAATATTGAGGAAACACCAGACTACAGCAGAAATATCTTGAGCAAAAGCCCTTTCAAAACAGAGCCAGCTCTTGGGTGCTTCTTTGGGTGCACACCTAGAAACACAGTAAGGGAAGCACCCTATTTTTGTGTGCCAGTTTTAGACGTGAGAAGTTTGGAAGCAGAACCATTTGTGTCAGCGAGAGAAGCCGATGAGCCAAGGGAGAAGTTGATCTAATTCCACATTAGGTCATTTCCAGAAGGGGCAGCTGTCTCCTGACCAGGCCCTGCAGAGCTGAATGACCCTTTAGACACGTGGCCTCATTGTCTGCTGTTTGGATGCTCTCCCTAGGGTGTCCCACCACTGTGAAAATCCCTCTCCTACAAAATTCCTTGGCTCTATGGGTAGCAGAGAAGCGTGGTCTTTTCCCTCAGGCATGTGTAGTGTGACATATTGAGAGACCAAAAAGATTATACTATTTTAGTACATTTTCTCTCCTTTTCATTTTTTGAAGCAAGGAACAGCCCCGGTGGGATTTGCAGGGAAGCTGAACTGTAAAAGCAGCTACAGAAAGGGGAGTGAGTGTCTGTTCCTTCTCCCAAGGTGGGAGCAGCACAAGCAGCAGGCACTGATGAGAAGGCAGAACTGAGAAAGCCTCAAAGACCTAAAATAAGAGCACTGAGCTTCTCCAGAAAACAGGGGCAAGGCAACCAAGGGATGAAATGCTGACATTGCTCATCCTGCCAGGGGCTGAGCAGCCAGCAGGATGGGAACAGCCAGGGAGAGGGGGGGGACAGGCAGGGACAGGACTCAGGGATGGAGAGTGGCCACCACATTTCTGAAGGAGTGGGGCAAAGTGTCAGGAATCCAATTAGCAAAACAAACAAAAGAACCTAAAATTAAAAATAAATTGCCACCTGGAATTATTTTAAGCCCAGGTGCCAGAAAGGATCAGCTAATTCAGGAAGAATAAAGAGCTGAAAGGTGAAAGCAAAGATTGCCAGCTGGGTTTTATAACGAGCAGCTTGAGATGCATGAAAAGCCTTCCTGCTCTACATCTCATTCTTGGCCTCCAGCAAGTGGCACAACCTCGTGGAGCACATCCTGGGTGACGCCAGGACCCAACTTTGCAGACAGCAACTCCTGATTGACTTCTTCTGATGCTGATGTCCCTCTCCTGGTGCTGATTGAGTGCCAGGCTCCCTGGGCACGACACACACCAGCAGCTGAGGCTTTCTGTGGCTCTGTGCTGCTTTTGCAAAAAGGCCAACGAATCTAGAACAACTTTCTTCCAATAAAGCCATACAAAACCTCATGAAATTTATCTAGAGCTCATAAAACAAAACACTCCACAATTTAGGACCATGTGTTTTGAAAAATTAAGAATAGAGGGTCTACAATTTAAATCAACTGAGCATCTCTTTGCAACACAATAACTGGTTTACCAGAAAGAAATCTGAGCAGTATTAGACATTCAATATCACAAAAATCAATGTAAAAAGAAAGATACGGTCTCCTGTGACCATATTTTTAAACGGCAAAAAGACAGAAGGATTACCTCAATAAATTTTCCTGGGGCTAGATGCATTTTTATCACAAACATCACTGGGATCCAGATGACTGAGCAGGCCAGCATCAGCCAGCCGAGCACCATGGACCAGCCTGGGTAGTGGTAAGCTCCATAAGTCATGGGTTCCCACTGGTAAAAACTGAAGCAGAGGATAAACTGGGAACAAGAAAGGAAAACAAATATGTTTGAGTAAGCAAAGCAAGCCTGCTATGCCACCAGTGCTGGGTATCCACACACACAGAGGTGGTGCCTATGGAATAGAGATAAAACCACACACACCTAAAGCAGCGTGCTGCCACAAGCTCTAATAAATGGGTCAGAGCCTGAATCTAATGAGTTTCTAGGAAATCTTGCAGGATGCCACAAAAATCACCCTATTTGTGCCAGAATAATTGAAATTAGAATCTTGTCTCTAGAGTAACGTGCTTTATTACATGGTCTATTGGCAGTTTTACCTAATGTGATTATGGTAAGTTCTCCATTTCACTTACTGTGTGAACAGCAATGCATCTGCTTACATTTGTGCATAATTCAGTAACTTTTGGAAAATGCCTGTGCTCGCAGTAATTGCACACAGAAGATTTATAGAAGTATAACTAGGTGAAGGCACACATAAAAATGATCAGCTTTAGTTCCAGAGATGTGGAGTCTAATGAAAGTCTAATATTAGGCTATCCAAATGTATCAAATATTAGCTTTACAGAGGCAATAATAGAAAAGAATTCATTGCTTGGTTTTGCTTTGTCAGTTTCCATTGCATAAAAATTGAATCATGACTGATCAGTGTCAATTTATTTCTCACTGTAAGTTCACTCAACGTTGCATTTGGAGGGAACAACAACAGAACATGCAAGCTTAGAGAGTAAACACGGTCAGGTCAAATTTGCTTTCCTTAACAAACAACATAATTTCCTATTTCCTGGTTGTGATTGCTGACAGGAGCTATGAGCATAAGTGTGATTAGTAAAGGATCTGAGCAATTTGCAGAAAAGCCTTACAATTCTCTTCAGAAGTATAGCATAGGGACTAAGGCAGCATCTTGAAAATAACCACTGGGAAAAAACCAAAGAGCTAAAAACATCCCATGTGCACATGCCTTCATCTTTAAAAAGATCCCCAAGAGAAGAGAGATACCATTGATGTCATCCTACCATTGTAAACTGGAATATGTCTTCAAACTTTTTAAAAGTGATCTGCAAACTGTAGGCACACATGGTCACAATCAAACCACAGGTGGGTAGGATAAAGCTACCTGGTTTTCACCCAGAGCAATTCTGTAGTGCAGTGCAGACAACAGGAAAAGAAAATCTATGCAAGAAAAGCAGACTACCTTCATTTTACCCTTTGGAGAAATCATTCTCACTGTAGAAAATTTGCCAATCTTTTTTTGCTTGCACAGCACTAAAGAACAGCACACACAGGAGCTGCAATGCAACTTCTCTGGAAGGAGCTAGAGAGTCCCTGCTTTGCTTCTCCTCCTGCCAGCTGATCTCATACTGCTCCAAAATCTCTGTCTGTTCAGAAATTCCTGAAACTCCTCTTATCTTGGACCTGAACTGCTAAAAATACTCAGCCAGAGCAGCAGCATCCCTGGCAGTGCCCCAGGCCAGGTTGGATGGGGTCCTGAACAGCCTGGGACAGTGGAAGGTGTCCCTGCCCATGGCAGGGGGAGGAGTGGATGAGCTTTAAGGTCCCTTCCAGCCCCAACCATTCTGGGACTGTGTGACTTGTAGGAACTATCTAGCACTGCTGTGAAATGATGAGTATTTAAAACTCTCCATGGACACAATCTTGCTGCATCTGGGGTTCAGGCTTGAGAACTTCCAAGGGCAGGTACGTGCACTCAAACAGAAGGTACTGGTGAAAGAAGGTTCTGTTGTTTTCTGCTGATTTGTCAAGCTGAAAGCTTCTGAAATGGCTGAAATAATTATTTCATCCTTGTGCCAAAAAAAAAAAAAAAGATACGTGACTGCAGATGGTATCTGCACATAGGTTAAAATGTAAAGGAACCACTGGATGGCAAATGTAGATACAGTGATTGGATTTGGTCCCCTGGACTTGAAAAAACTTTCAGAGCAATGGTGAAATTGAGAACGTGACTATTTTTTTTTTTTTATTAAATGGAGACCTAAACGTGAAGCAAATGCTAACTGAATTTGAAGGAAGGTGTTGGGGAGGAAAAAAAACCCAAAAGAAAATAGGAAGAATAGCAAAAAATAGACCAAAGTCGCTGTGGTTTTAGATTTCAGGGCTCCTTTCCGGGCGCTGTCCCGCAGCGCCATCTCTCGGACCCGGGGACGGGACATTCCCGCTTCTCCTCTGCTCCTTCTGTCACCTGCGGGTCCACCTCAGCCTTTCCAAAGCATCCCTCTTACACCAGCTTCGGTGAAAATAAAATAGCTTTTGTCCCTATTTTCCCTAGCTCAGTCTAACAGCACTCAGGAGGATCTTACATAAATATCACACACACACAGATACATACATATATATATATACATATACATATATATATATATA
>LTAT01000678.1:0-13275 GCA_003286495.1 Chlorodrepanis virens | reverse complement strand
TGCTCACTGGGGGCAGGAGCTGAGCCCTGAGAACAGGCGGCTGGCCCTGAAGCAGTTCCAGTACTATGGCTACAACGCCTACCTGAGCGACCGCCTGCCCCTGGACAGGGCCCTGCCGGACCTGCGGCCCAGCGCGTGAGTCCTGGGGTGCCCTGCCTGCAGGGCTGCACTGCGGCCTTCCAGCTCTTTTCCACCTACAGGGCCACAGTGTGGCCTTCCAGCTCTTCTCCACCTACAGGGCCACAGTGTGGCCTTCCAGCTCTTCTCCACCTACAGGGCCACAGTGTGGCCTTCCAGCTCTTTTCCACCTGCAGGGCCACAGTGTGGCCTTCCAGCTCTTCTCCACCTGCAGGGCCACACTATGGCCTTCCAGCTCTTCTCCACCTACAAGGCCCACTGCGGCCTTCCAGCTCTTTTCCACCTATGGGCCCACACTGTGGCCTTCCAGCTCTTCTTCACCTACAGGGCCACACTGTGGCCTCTCAGCTCTTTTCCACCTGCAGGCCCCACTGTGGCCTTCCAGCTCTTCTCCACCGACAGGGTCACACTATGGTTTTCCAGCTCTTCTCCACCCACAGGCCCACACTATGGCCTCCCAGCTCTTTTCCACCTACAGGGCCACAGTGTGGCCTCTCAGCTCTTTTCCACCTGCAGGCCCCACTGTGGCCTTCCAGCTCTTTTCCACCTGCAGGGCCACATTGTGGCCTTACAGCTCTTCTCCACCGACAGGGTCACACTATGGTTTTCCAGCTCTTCTCCACCGACAGGGTCACACTATGGTTTTCCAGCTCTTCTCCACCGACAGGCCCACACTATGGCCTCCCAGCTCTTTTCCACCTGCAGGGCCACAGTGTGGCCTCCCAGCTCTTTTCCACCTACAGGGCCACACTGTGGCCTCTCAGCTCTTCTCCACCCCACTGGGTGGCCTTACAGCTCTTCTCCACCTGTGGACCCACGCTGTGGCCTCCCAGCTCTTTTCCACCTGCAGGCCACATTGTGGGCTTCCAGCTCTTCTCCACCAACAGGCCCACACTATGGTTTTCCAGCCTTTTCCACCTGTGGGCCCACACTGTGGCCTTCCAGCTCTTCTCCTCCTACAAGGCCCCCAGTGGCCTTCCATCTCTTCTCCACCCACAGGCCCACACTGTGGCCTTCCATCTCTTCTCCACCTGTGGGCCATCCTGTGGCCTTCCAGCTCTGGCCTTCCAGCTCTTTTCCACCTATGGGCCCACTGGGCAGCCTTCCAGCTCTTTTCCTCCTGCAAGGCTTACCTCCTAGGTTCGGATCCAGGTTACAGCCAGAATGAGCAATTTCTATCAAACAGATGAAGGCTGTAGGTTTCAATTGTCTTCTGAAGTACTGTTGAGTCCAAAGTCAGTCCTGTTAAAGTCCCACTAAGTATTCATTAACATTTCTTCAGCATGTGTTGGAAGCTTCATCTCACCTACAATTTACATTAGATAGCAGGTGTGTTTTTTCTGCTAAGAGAAGAACCTTTTAATGCCAGTTTTCAGTTTTATCAGATAATCTGGCTAAATAAGAGCTGCTCTCTTTGAAAGCACAGAACAGTTGGCAGGTGAAGCTGGTGAGTCTTAGTGGTGAAACACACCTTTGAGCCAAGCACTGAAAGCCCAGGGATCCTCCTCCCCTGGGCAGGTCTGTGCTGGCAGTCCTGGCTGCCAGGCAGGGTGAACACATCCAGGCTTATTCCACAATGGCTTGGGAAGCTGGATGGGAGCAGGGGAGGGAACAGCCTTCCCTTCAGCACATCTGGGGCCTCTTTGGGCGGCACTGTTCACAGAGACAGTGCTCAAACTTTTTGAAGCGTTGGTGATATATCTGATGCTTTGAACAAAAGCAGCTCTGGAGATGGAGAAGCAGGCGGAGGGAGAA
Organism: Chlorodrepanis virens; assembly: GCA_003286495.1. NCBI lineage: Eukaryota > Metazoa > Chordata > Aves > Passeriformes > Fringillidae > Chlorodrepanis > Chlorodrepanis virens. The sequence continues at coordinate 11,382 of LTAT01000678.1, read as the reverse complement.
CTGCTTTTTTTTTGCAGCTCGTTAAAAAAAGAAATCATTAAAATAAATGTGCTGGGTACTTAGTGAATCAAATGTGATTGTATGCACTTATTCTAACCAAATATTTTAATAACTAAAGCAGTAGTGCATTTTGCTGCACATTGAGTTGATGATAGCAAAAATATATGAACGCCATCCCAGGCAGCACTTTAGCAATATCTATGCTATATATTATTATATATTGCATTGTAGAAATATTTTGGTTGCTGATTTGCTGAAATACTGACTTTAGAGAAATCAAAGTCCGTGCAATTGTATTTGTGTTGTGGTTGAATCAGTTTAGCAGTGCCTGTAGGGACAGTCTCTTTTTTTTTTTTTTTTTTTAATTGTAAACTGATCTGGAGGAAAAAGAAATCTTTTTAACTAGACACCAGGGATAGAAATGTTTCTGTTCTTATAGTTCTTTTGAAATTACTCTTCTGAATGATTTAAATATAAATTTTTTCTAACTCTGTGTTTTAGAAATTAAAAATATGGAGAAAATGAATGTTACTGTAGCTGAAAATAAATTAAGGTTAGGATTTTAGAAGAAACTCTAGTTAGAAATGAATCATGATCCTAATTCCTGTGCAGTTTTGATCCTTTGCTGACTGCCAGAAACGTGACAGACATCACACTCTGTTTAGGGACACATACATACAAAATAATGGCTTTGTAATGGTAGCTCAGGCAGGTTCACTGCACCCTTTAGGCTGAGGAGCAGGCAGGGGCTCAGACTCTGGGATGTAGTAAGTTCTGACCCTGAGGAAAATGAACTGTGTTGTCAGGCAGTGTGCAAACTGTTTGCTGTACCTACAGCAGCCTGTGGAGTGCAGAGCTACAGGTGTTCTGAAAAAGAATTCCTGCTCCTGCCAAGCAGATTCTCATTTGTGTGAGAGCACATGCATGAACGTTGTGGGGGGGGAAAAAGTCTACCCTGTGAAAGTGCGTTTCCAGTGTAATAATCAGTTTTTGGGATTTCTAGCACCTGTTTTTTGAGCCAAGTGCAGAAGTCACTTCCCAAGTCTGTATAGCTGTATTTGAATTATCCTCGGGCAGGTACTGGGCTCAAGCAGCACAGCCTAAAAGCCAAGGACAGTGTGGTGTGAAGAGAGCCTGCAGCAAGTGACATGGAGACCAAGTCAGTCACCTTTGCTGGAGCTCAGTCAGTTGTGGTATTTCTGTTCTGACTAGAAATGCATGAGAGCACTGATGTAAGAAGTACCACAGTACCGGGGCAGAGTTAGCCCAGGTCTAACCAAGCTCATTAGCCTGGGTTTAGCAGTGATTCTGCAAGAGTCAGCATGGCAGTGGCATCCCAGCAAAGGCTTGTGACAGGTAGACAAAGGAGCTGAGCTCACATAGTTCTGTCTGGGCTCAGTGGTGTCTGTCATCTGTATTCAGAACCTTTCATATGAAGTACAGGAATTTGGGAGGACAGCAGTATTTACAACTGAAACCTAAGGAAATTCACACATTATTAGCCCCAGATGAGAGCAGGAGAATTAAGTGATCTGCCAAAATTGTGATATTACTCCTGTATATCATACTGGTATGACTCAGCTTTGACCTTTCTGCCTGCAGTGCTCTGAGAATTCACATCAACATGTCTTAGCAGGGGAGCTCAGCGTGTCTTTACAAGGTTCTGCAGAGAGAAAAGGCCATTCCACGTGTGTAGTAACACCAAATTATAACATGCAGCATTTTCTAGGGTTGAGATTGTCAACATTAAATGCCATGACAAAAGAAGAGGAAAGTTAGAGATTGCTGAGCCACAGCACAGATGGAAGAGAGGGCAAAAATCCAGCCCTGCCCAGACCTTCGGCGTGGGTGGCATGAAGAGGCAGTAGAACACATTTAGAAGTTAGGGCAGTGCACTCTGCCCCAGCCTCTGAACTCTGGCCTCTCTAGAAAGAGACTATCACATGGGTTGGAAACATCCAGCAGAGCACAGCTGGGTCAAGCTGTGGCAGTTGTCACACCTTTCAGAAGGACCTTGTCATGCTTTAGGTACTGCAGAGTGGTTTCTGACCCTCTCTACAGCCATGAGCCTCCTGTCCCATTCTGAATTTGGTTCCTTTTCACTGTGAGTATTTGTGCTAGCACAGGGTGTCCCCAGCACAGTCCAAAATAATCTCTTTGAAGTAAATAAGAGATGCCCTGGATACTTCAGCCTCCTGAAGTAATCATCACACTGTGAAGTGGGCTCAGTTTTTGCAGTACTCAGTGCAGGGTTTATTGTGGAGTAGTGTCTCTGCCAGGGCCTGATTTTGTGCTGCTGGAGTTGGGTGCTGTGCTGTTCCCCACCCTTCTGTGCTCTGTTAGCCCGTCACCTATCTACATCACAGACTGACACGTAGCTCTAAAGAGTTTGGAAGCCCTGAGGAAAGTAGTGTTGCCCTTGCTGCGTTCAGGAGCAGAGGATAATGGTTCTGTGTAAGTTATAATTCTGTTGTCTAATTCAGTTAGTTATAATTCTGTTGTAATTCATTACTTTTAGTAGGGCAGGCAGTACCCAAAAAGCTTGAGTGAAATGTGAGTGAAAGAAGTTCATGCAGAAATTCATTATAGCAGTTTAGGTTGTTAGAGGTCCTGAAACTGTCGACCAAACTCCTCTCGAGTGGATGCACTTAAGATTCTGCTTTGTTGGCTTGTAAATTTTGGTTGCCCAATCCATTGTGCTGAAGCACACATGGGAGAGGGAGGTAATATTCTTCTTTGATTATGTGATGAGCGAGGGAGGCGTAGCAGGAAAGGTTTGCAGCAGGATCCCAACAGAGGAGCTGTTTCCAAAGGTCTGGCTCCTGCATAGACTGTCTGATATAAAGAAACCTGGCCAGTAAATGCAAACCAACCTTTTCAGTCAGTGTAACTGACTGAAAGAAAGCAAAGAAGCAAAAGAAAGAAGCAAAGGCAGGGAGAGTGGAAGGCAAAAGAAGTATTTGAAGCTCAGATGTTTTAATTCTTTGGAGATTGTCAAATGGCATGCTATAGCATGTGGCTTGCAGCAGGTTTGCCCTTTTCCTGGCTGAAAGTTTGTCATCTGGAAAAGTGCAGAGGAGAGCTCCTGTTTCCTGTGCAGAGAAGGGCTTTGGCTATTTTGTAAGCACTTCTTTCAAACAATTCGCTGCTCCTAAACTGTTTATTTAGAGGCTCAGTTTGGCAAGGGACAGTGGTAGAAGCCTTGAAGACAGCAAAATTAGGTTTGTGATAAAGTGGGCACAAACAGAGCAGGCAAGAGATCACCTGAATGCAGATAGGACTACAAGGAAGAAAAATCAAGCACTGAGTAGTTGAGGAGAATGATGTGGTTTGGGATGAAAGTTTTTTATGTGTGTACACTTTCCAAAATGTCCATCAGTCTTATGCTGGCGAACACAATCCTGGATGTAGCATGCATCAGACTTCTATAATTTTTTCCTTTATTAAAATTGATATAAGAGAAATCAGTAATTTCCAATAGTGAGGTTCAGGCTGGGCATTTGTATGTAATCTCTATTTCTTCCCAAAAGCCAGATCCTCCAGAGTTGCATTCCATAAACCTTTGCCCCCACATGTCCCTGTGAAACAGTTCTGTTCTGCTGGGTTTATGTCAGTGATGGATATGGCTCCTTTTGTTGCTAGTGGTAAAAGAGAACATTAATATTGCTTGTAGGTTCTGATGTTTCAAAGGAGTCATTTAAAAAGAGCACAAAAGCCTGTAATGAATTGTTTTGGACAGAAGTCCTAAAATTTCCAAAGTATTCAGCATTCTTGTTAAATACCTAATGTTTAATGCTGTCCTATTTCATGCTCTCTTTTACTTATCTCTCTACCTCTGATTCTTCTTTTTCTCATCTCACCTTTGGTGTCAGAGTGGTTCCCAGCAGCAGTGTGCACTGCCTGAGCAGCCCCACCCCGGGATGCTGAGCTCAGCTTTGGTTTTCCTGTTGAGATGTACCTCCTCAAGTGGCTGCTCTGGAAGTGTTTAATATCACTGGCAGTGATACCAAATCTGGCTGCTCTAATAGCCCAAGTTAATGATGATGTACACTTGTACAGGCAAAAAAGACCTTTTTATATGTTGTTCAATGCCAACCTGGTTAGCATAGCTCAGGTAGCACTTAAAATACTGACCATAGCAAAAGGAGAAATGAAGTATGATCACACAATGAAATTATAAACCTAAATCCAAAAATAGCTGTGCAGGAGTTCTTACAGTGGTGGAATGTTGGGGGACACAAGACAGATGATGGACTTTGGGTGTGGTTAACATAAGAGTTTTGGTAACAGGATGCCTTGGCAATAGCAAACAGAACTTTGAGGATTGCAAGGAAGCTCAGTCAGACAGGTTTAAAGGAAAAAGAAAATTACATCAGACTTCTGAAAGCAAGAGATGTTTAAAATGCGTAAGTTTGTTTATGTGATTATTAACCCAACCACTGTAGTAAAACATTACTAGCCCCCCTAAAATAGTATATAAGTGTTTGTATCCCACAATAAATCAGATTCTGATCACCAAATCAGCCTTCCCATCTCTCTTCATTGCCGACATTACAATACTCAGTTCTTTTGGCAGAGTTTTGCTGCTACTGATTTCATTTATGCCAGAATGTTTTGTTTTGTTTTACTCCAGTGTATTTTGAATTCTGTTGGTCATTTTGGCTGTGGACAAAATGTTACCAGTGCTTGAGGAAAGTACAATTCTTGTGCTTCTGAGAAATTCTTACCCTGTTGGAGCTAAAACTTGCTCCCACGTATGTTGCTAAAACAACATTTGAACCCCAAACATTTTTAGTAACATCTTGATTGCATCTTGTATTAAAGAAAAAACAACAGCAACAACAAAAAAACACACACACAAAAAAAAAAGCCCCCCCAAAAACAACAAAAAAAGTGGAATATATGCTACAATTTTTTTTCTAAACAAAAACACGGGGTTTTGCTATTGTTTGATTTGATACTCTTGGTGAAAGTTTTTCACAGCTTGAATAAAATAATTTGAGTTCATAATTGTGTACATATTTGTAGATGCTCTCAGAGATAAGTGATTAATACAGCAAATAATTTTTGGTTTGCTGCTTTAATGCATAGTTATGCTAAACTAATTTTAATGGCTAATGACTGGCTAAATTGAATTATCACAATGCATGGAGGAATAGAGTTGTCTTGTGGACAAATATTTGAAAGAAGCTTCATAATGTATGCTGCCTTCCATTTATCAGAGCTGTGCTTGAAATAGAACACCAGGAGTTCCTCTAAATTTCTGGTAACCATGGCAACTGCTGCTTTAGTGCTATTAGCCCAATGTAATGGAGTGGAGTGGGTAGCTGGCGGTAATTTCTAGCTTTGCTGAACAGATACTCAGTGCTGCAGCTGTAACTGCCATTTGGAATCTGTATTTGAATTTCACTGGAACAGGCTGTGTGCCTTGTGGGCTGGGAGTTCGGGAGGAGCCTCCCCGTGTGAGAGGCAGGTCCCAGCCGAGCTGGGGATGCACCCTTGGCGGGGCTGCCACTGGCACCTGCACCTTGTGGTTGCCGCGCAACCGCTCCCTTCTCTGAGCTTTGTGGAGCTGTGATTGCCCATCCATACAGTTCCCTCTCCTCTTCCCCCCTTCAGCATACTTTATACACACCTCCTCTCTCTCTCTGTTTTTTTTTTTTTATTCTTTCCTATCACTATGGAATTTTATTCCTAATAAAACTTGGCGTACTTGTGAAAACGTGCAAGTGCTTTACATTCTGTGGCAGGATCTGGGGCTGAGTTAATTCTGATTTGTTTAAATTAAAAAAAAAAAGTAGGTCATTTTTAGCATCATCAGCTGATACAAAAAATTATGTAGAGAGGAAAAAGTGTTTTTTTAAAAACTACAGGGACACTGAAACAAAAAGTGAATTTGAGCTGGAAGTAAGGATAATGAATGAGTCTGAATGGGAAAAAAAAAGAAAACATGAACTCAGTTCAGGAAAGTACCCTCCTTGAAATTTAGTCTTGAAAACACTAAAGAAATTAGACAAAGCAGGACTCTAATTCTATTATCTTGTGTCATCTGTAGTTATCTTTTAAAGCACGGTGGTGCAAAAATGAATCAAATTGCATGCACAGGATTAAAAGCTTTGCTCTTGTCTGTACAAGTTGCCAGCAATGAAAAATTTTGCCCAGAGTGATAAAAAATTGCAAATACATAAGATGTAACTGAATGCAGGTGGGAAAACCAATACAAATAATTTCTTTTAAATGGATGGAAGACTCATCAGAAGCAGAAATTTTGTTTAAGCATGTCAGTTTATGCATGAATTTTTGGCAAGGAAGCAGCGCATTGGGGGCTATTTTGTCATCAGGAACCTTTTTGGAATATAACTTGTCACTGGTTTATTGCAATAGTATATTCTACATATATCTCAAGCTCAGCTTAATTAACAGAGGAGGAAAAAACACCAGTATTTAAGGAAGCAACTTCTTTGAACTATTTTCAGTATACTTTTATTGCCATTCAAAGTATTTTCAAAAATCCCTCCATTTTTCTTAATTATTTAACAGGTACCATACCTTACCAGATAGAGTTTCATTTTTTGCTAGAGTATCACTTTATCTTCTTTGTGCATTGTTATGGCTGAAGATAAATATTACCATGCCTAGGGTAGACAGCTGAAAGATACATTGGCTGTAGCTTTGTTTGCTGGACCATTTTATATTTGTTCATTTTGGCTGCAAGCACATCACTAAAATAACAAGCGTTGTAGATCTTTAAAGGATAATACTGAGGATTATTTTAGTTGGTTTAAACCTGTTAACTAGTTCATAGTCTATTTGAAGGCAAATTTTCAAAATTTGGATGCATACACACCATTTGGCATGAACAGGTCTGTTCTTCAAGGACCTGAATCTGTAATAATTTTAGCATCTTTTGAAAAATATGAGTGTTAGTACTGAAGAATTATTATGTGATTATAAGTAAAGAGGCCTCCCAGCCACTTTGAGCATGAAATATGCACATTGGAAATCCTTCTGTCAAATGTCAGTTAAACCTGATGGTCCCTAAAACGCACATTTGTCAAAGGTCTGCCTCAGGTTTGACAGTGCTCAGCCCAAGTAAATTTATGGCTATTTCAACCACTCAGTCATCTGGGCAGGGCTTTCAGAGATTGTTTTAAGCAGGGCTTAAGCAGGCTTTCAGAGATTGTTCATCACTGAAGGTGATCTTTTTTTAAGGAACGCTTTCAGAGGTTAGAATACTCACTCTAGGGTACAGGAGGCAGGTGTGGGAACTATCTTTTCTCCTTAAGAAGATGTGAAACAAGTGTGTTATCACCAAAGGGGTATTGGGACAGCCAAAGGTGATACAGAGACTCCATCATCAGAAGGCATGAAAAGGCACTTTGCTATTAGAAATCTGCAGTTCTTATAGAAACAGTGGTGGCCTTTAGGAATCTTCTCTCACACTATTGGTGAACTATGAATAGCACACTCTAGAGAACCATATCTATCAACAACAGTTATGGTGTTTGTGAGGTTTTCAGGATGAGGGAAGAGATGAGAATCTGACTCCATGTTCTCAGAAGGCCGATTTATCATATTATATTATATTATATTAGTAATACTATATTATACTATTCTATACTAAAACTATACTAAAAAAAGATAAGGATACAGAGAGAAGGCTTAACAAGAATGATAATGAAAGATTTGTGATTGACTCCTCAGTCTGACACAGCTGATGGTGATTGGTCATTAAATTAAAGCAATTCACATGAAACCAATCAAACATGCACCTGTTGGTGAGCAATGTCTAAGCCACATTTCAAAACAACAAAACAAACAGAAGCAATCGAATAATTATCGTTTTCATTTCTCTCTGAGGCTTTCCAGCTTCTCAGGAAAAGAATCCTGGGCAAAGAGAATTTTTCAGAAAACATGACCGTGACAAACAGTTACAGAAAGAGAGAGAATTGTTTTGTAATTCTTTCTCTGAGCTTTCTCACAGCTTCCCAGGAGAATCTGGGACAGCTATGTGTGTCTCTGCTCAGAGGATGTGTGATTACCACAGTGGGTGTCTGTAGCATTGGGACTGTTCAGCCTAGAGAAGAGTAAGCTTAGAGGGGATGTCACCAAGGTAAATACCTGAAGGGAGGCTGCAGTGAGGGCAGGGCCAGGCTCTTCTCAGTGCTGCCCAGAGGCAGGACCAGAAGCAAAGGGCACAAACTGAAGCACAGGTTGTGGAGCCTCCACCATTGGAGGCATCCCAGCCCTGTGTGAATATGCTGTGGCAGGAAAATGCTGTTCCTGGGCAGCTGGCTCTAGGGAACTCTGCTTAAGGAAGGGCTTGGACAGGATGCCTTCCCGAGGCCCATTCCAACCCCATCCATCCTGTGACTGTGTGGCATCATAGTAAACCGCCCTGACACCTGACTTGCAGGCTCTGTGAAAATGACTTTGTTTCTTCAGCCAACTTGTCACTAGCAAAAAGGAAAAAATAAATATTTTCTTGCAAAAGAAAGAAAAAAGTGATCGCAAGAATTTTTGTGGCATTATAATCTAGATTTGACATAGCCATGAAGAGTGGAGTTTAGGGTTTAAAATGCATGAACCTCCATTTGAATGGGTGCTGCAGGTCCTTCCTCCATGGGATTTACCCTAAACATGAGGTTAGAGAGACTTGGTATCACTCCAGCTTAGTTTAATTGCTCCAAGAAAGTGGAATGACCCTGAAAAGGGGGACTGAAAATAATCATACCAAGCTGGCTAGTGGTTGGCTCTCTGGGGAGATCAGGGAGGATTGAACTCATGCTTCCTCCATCCTGGCTGAAGGTTTTAACTCCTGCACTACTGGCTAAAAGAGAAAAACAGTGCTGCCTTGCACTTCTGCTGGGAAAAAAGTCAGCTCCCCTTGTCTTTTGTGGTAGTGCTTTATTTTGCATGAAATCAGCTCCTGGATGCTTTAAAGAAAACTTGTCTTTCTGATGCTGAAAGCTGTCTTACCAATGAATAGAGGATTAAAACACCAGTTGAAATACAAACTGATTTGGGAAAGAAAGTTTTGGCTTGTTGTGCCACAGAAGATCAAGCCACAAGTGGGAATCAGTAAATCCAAACACCATTTTAATTATTTCCCTCTGGTGTTGATGCCATGGAACAAAAAGCTGTGAATCTCTGCAACAGTGAGGTTTCATATTTGTTACTAAAAGCTGTATGAACCAGGTTATTAAAAATTATACTGTACACTTTATAAGACTTGAACTGTTACTACTTTTTCTGGACTCTATTTTCTGTTTTATATGTCCTTATAACTCTTTTTGTATGGTGACAGAGAGAAAAGTACCTAAAATATTAAATAGCTTCTTTAATGTGATTTCTATCACTTTGAAGCCAATGACTGAATTTAGAAAATTGGTTGGCTAGCTGAATTTTGAATATTGTGCTATCTCAGTTTTGGCTTGGATGTCATGTGTCCTATGCACTTTTTTCAGAACCTGTAAAAGCAGTGAAGTAAATTGATCATCTTGATTGAACTTAATTTTTGTACAACATCCAGCACATGAAGAGGGATGCTTTTGTGAGACGTCTTTCTATTTATTTGCTACAGAAATTAAAATACAAATTCCTAAAGAATTTTACTCTTTGAATTGAAGAACAGATTTAGTTAAGGAGTCATATTCAAGCATGATGTAAAACTACTGAGTCTATCCATGTTTTCTGTATGCAAACATTGGCTGTTAGTTCTGCTTTCCACAGTTTTCAGGGGTTCCTGGATGTACTGCACCCTGGCATCTGGAGAGGATAGCCACTCACTGTTGTCAGGAGGTAGAGAGAAAGCATTAACATCAATCATTTCCATCTGCAAAGTCTATCTAAAAATGCTGCTTGAGTCAGCCTGTGCCTAATTTCATCCTAGTAAATAGTTTCAAATCTGAGAACAAGGTAGAATTAATTGTTGCTCAGAAACATTGCATTAAAATACTAAAAGTTTCACAGAAAAATAATTAATTCCTTTTACTCAAATTCTGGCTGCATTAAAAACAAATATTTTGTTCACAGTTTAAAAAGGTAAAGTGGTAAAAGAGCTTTCTACTCAGATAATTGGAAGATGTGAATACTTTTTGGGAAAGAAGGAGGTGAAAAAAAAACCCCAATAAAACACTAGGGAGCCTTAAAGTTGTGGGCAGCACTTCCATAATGCTGTTTCCATAAGCAAGTTGGAATGTGGCTGAAATATCTATTTTTGAAAAAGGAAAGAAAAATGCACCGTGTTATGAGAGTATTCCTCTTTCTGATTAAATCCCTTGACTGTGCTTACAGATGAGTTTTCCACTTTTTTATGTGGTTTTTCTGGCTGCACCATCTGTCTTTAGTAGCAGGATGTTCTTTCTGTATCTTTTAATGTGTTCTTACAACTAGGGGTAGGTTTCTCTGAAACAGCTTTTGTTTGCGTTGCGACTGCCAAAAATTTACGTTCTTTTCTTTCCTTCAACCTTTCCCTTCAGGAAAATTTACATTCTTTTCTTTCCTTCAACCTTTCCCTTCAGGAAAATTTACATTCTTTTCTTTCCTTCCACCTTTCCCTTCAGGTGCAGGAACCTGACGTTTCCTGAGAGTCTCCCCGAGGTCAGCATCGTGTTCATATTCGTTAACGAGGCGCTCTCGGTGATCCTGCGCTCCATCCACTCGGCCATCGACCGCACCCCGGCTCACCTGCTCAAGGAGATCATCCTCGTGGATGACAACAGTAACAATGGTAAGAGATTTGCTTCTTCCCCCTCCCTGCCCTCAGGCTGGATTGTACAAGAGAAGCCTTCAGTTCTGGCTCCTGCTCATCCTTTTGGCCTTTCACATGTGATCTGTCAGTGGGTTGTCTCCCTTCTTCACCCCACACTCTTGCTGGGCTGTCTTGAACTCTGCACAGGTGGGAAGTGTTTAAAAGGAATGTTTGAGGTGTCTGGTCTCGGGACTGCTGCTGCTCACAGTGACCCTGAGATGGGTTAGAAAGTCTCTTTTCCCAGCCCAGCAGTTGAAGAAGGAGTCAGAGCTCTTCTGTTCTCGTTCTCAAGGTTGTTTATTGTTTCTTATCCTTAAAATTCTTTCTCTGGCCAGCCAAGGTCTGCTCAGCAGGTCAGACAGAGGCACCCTCAAAGGTGGTGTTATCTTTTTATACTCAAATGTACTACGTGTACAATATTTACTATAACTTCCCAATACCCATCACCTATGTTAGACAGGGAGCTTCTACTCTAAACCAATCCCAAAGTGCCACCATCACAGCAGAGGATGGAGGCCAAGAAGAAGAAGGAGGAGAAAGGCTGGACACAGCCAGATTCCTCCATCTTGCCCCCTGAACCCCCATTCTAAAAACCCCAAAAATCTGTTTTTCCACCCCATGACAAACTA
>LTAT01000703.1:16479-26653 GCA_003286495.1 Chlorodrepanis virens | reverse complement strand
GGCTCCAGCACAGGCTCTCCTCAGGCTCCAGCACAGGCTCTCCTCAGGCTCCAGCACAGGCTCTCCTCAGGCTGCAGCACAGGCTCTCCTCATGCTCCAGGTCTCACAGGGTGGCTGCAGGGGGCCAGAGCAGCGTTGGGGTTTCATCTCCTGCACGAACAAATGCAGCCTTGTGTCCTGCTCAGAGCTCCATGACAGTGCTGCTGTCTCCTGTTCATGGTCTCATCTTGCTCCCCAGGCAGGCACAGCTGCCCATTAGGAGTTTCTCAGACCATACAATTTATGTTTTTTATAAAAATCATGAATACAAAGTATAGAAACTAGATCTAGGACTGCTGAATGGAGAGCACAAAAAGCCATTGCTTTCCCCCAGGAAAGCATTGCCACCAGGGTTCAACACATGGCTTCCAAACATGAGGTGACAGGACTGAAAATGTTATCTGGAAAAATACTCCAAAAAGGCACCTCAATGACAACATGCTTGCAGGTAGCAGCTCTGGCAGAGCTGGTATTGCCCTATCAGTGTTCTGCAATCTCCTATCCAACACTCAAATACCACTTCACACCTCAAAAATTAACTCTGTGCTGACACAGACTATTAAAAATTTAATAGGACTTCAAGCCATTCATCAAGACTCACAGCAACTCTGCTTTAATTAATGAGCCACTCTTACCATTATGTAATGTTCACTGTCCTTAATGTTCAAACATCTCAATAGAAGCAGATTTCAAAAGTAATTATTATTCAAGTAGCTCAAAGCCTTAAATTTGCGTATTAATCTCTGCTTTCTAAGTCACATGGAAAGGTATTTGAAAGGCTGGGCTCTGATCCTGTTAAAATAAAAGTGTTAGAATTATTTGATTCTCAGCACCTTCTGGGCAGTGGCTCTAAGATCACAGATCCTCTTTTTTTTTTCTCCCATGACAGCTCTAGATCCTTCCCTGAGAACTGGGGCTTGAAACAGTTTGATTCTATTCCTGGTGCAGTCCTAGGAGCTGGATTGAGCGTGTAGAGCCTAGAGTGCTGCATGGCAAAGAAATGCCTTGAGTTGAGAAATTATTGAGTTTTCAAAGCAAGACTTCAGGCACATCCAGGGTTAAAGCACAATGCTGATTTTGCTGCTTGTGTGATTGCAGCAGAGACAATTCCAAGCAGAACAGGGGTGTAAATGATGGGAGGAGACTACCCTGGTCACCCTGGAGTCCTAAACTCAGCAGTATTTGTTAAATTAAAATAGAGAACAACACCCATTCTATCCATACACACACACAGCAGCTGAAATGCACTCATAGCCTGCAATGTGTGTCTTTAACACAAAAGATAAAAACCCCTTCAGACTTCCCACAGAAATGAAGAACAAATCCATTTAGCAGCACTTCACACAGCCAGGGAGCCACAGGGAAGCAGCTGAACTAAGTCCAGGAAGTGAACTTTACCCCATAAAACAGAAGAGCATCCAAAAATAAAGATCCCAACAGCATCTGCCAGTGTAAACAAGGGTGAGAGGGTGGGAGAGAGGAGGCAATTCCTTACTCCCCTCCAATCTGCCAACTGCACAGCAGAAGGCATTGCCAAGCATGGGTGAAAAACATAAACAGGGTCATTAAGATTTCCCATAGGAATAACAGTATGGCATGCTCACACTCCCATCTTCAGTTCCTAGCAAAGAAACAAACAAACAAACCCAACAGAGGTAATGATGGGGGAAAAAAATAATGTATAGCGGAAAGACAGGAAAAAAATTATTATTCAATCCTTCAGGTAATTAGTGACAATCTTCAACTAAGATAATTGATTAAAACCAAAAGTTTAACAACTCTTCCTAATCCATTTAAATATTCAAGAGCCTCCCAGGGAATCATATAGCTCCTTCCTTGAATTCATCAAGATCTATTTTCAAATCCTGGGCTCTTCAGCCTTCTGCTCTACTTCAAAGTTAATTTCATAACTTCATAAATTCAGTTGCAGTGGTGAGCTAGCCATGAAAACACTGGGCAGAGCACAGAATCCCAGCTCTGCCATCCTAGCTGATGGCTTTGTTTAAGAACATTCAATAGCAGAGAATAGTGGAAATCTATAAACTTTATTATCGTCGTCTTTCAAATTAAAAGAGGCGTTTCATTACCACCAGGATTTCACACGTGGCTTCCAAACACAAGGTGACAGGACTGAAAATGTTATCTGGAAAAATACTCCAAAAAAGGCACCTCAGAAAGCACAGAGTGTTATATAGGAAATAAATGTAAGAGTTAAACAAAGCTCCCCCCTTCCTCCTCAAGAACCTCACTGGCTGCCTTTTTCAGACATCAGTCCAACCCAAATAATCCCAGACTTTCCCATCATGTCTTCTCTACCAGACACAGCTCTCAGCCTGACTTCTCCCCCTGAAGAGGTCAGTTTTATCTTAGTTTTTCATCCTCATTGCTTTATACCAGCTTTACCTTCAGCTGTAGTGCTGCTTCTCATTTCCTGCTCCCTAAATGAAGAGAAAATTAGATTCTCAGCGCACATCCCAAATCCTATCTTCTTTCTTTCTTTCCTGCCAAAAATAACCCATTTCAGAGAGCTCTCTGGAATCATCACACTGCTCAGATTTAGCAAGGCTGTTTTTTATAGCCTGTTTAAACAATATATTTGATGGTGTCCCATCTGCAGCTGGTCTGAACCAAACCAGAAATACTCACACAATATTTGTTAAGCTACTGTCTCCACAGTTAGAAACACAAATTCTGTAATACACCTGGCATTTCCTTCAGAGCCCCTTCCCTGCTCATTTCAAATGCTTAACAAATACTGTCTTACTCAGCTGAAGTTGGACAACAAGATTTGCAAAAAGCAAGACTTGCTATGGAGGCAGAACGCCTTCAAAGCCTTTGAAATAAATTTAAAAGGACCGAGTCAAGGTTTTGGTTCCACCACAGCGTTTCTGGTTACTTTGAAGGTGCATTTCACCTGCAAGGGACAAATCAGAACGTAATCCAATGCCATTGAGCAGCACATTTCAGAGCTGAACTGACATGGGAAACACATGGGAACGACCTTCAGGAGCAATGAATGGTTAAAAACCCCCACTTTGTACTCCACACAAACATCAATGTTCACTTGATATTTGGCAGGACCCTGCTAGAAAATCTTAACTCAGTATGCAAGCATTAAGACACAATTTCAGGTTGTTATATTGCAAAAGGTACTGGGGATTTCCTTGCGCAATCTCTGAGCTAATGCCATTCAAACCTTTCTCCAATGCATGTTATTCACTCAAGAGAAATCCTAAATGTGCTGCAGCCCTCTTACCTTACCCCCAGTCATTTTTTAGCAAGGGATTAGCATGTCACAGAGATTGCTGCAAGCCTGCATTGTGCCATGCACCCAAAGCTCTGCAGCATCAGGGCAGCTTGTGAGTAAGAGGTGTCTGCTTACCCCAGGCTGTTACCTTGGAAGTTATTCCAGATACTGCATGGGTTGGGTTGGGGAGTTTTTAGTCTTTCAGAACAACACAATTAAAGGCTTTAGGCTAGCAGCAGCTGTTAGTGCTTGTTTGTAAAACACAGTCGAGGTTTCTGGTTCTTAGTAGTTTTTCTTTCAGTCTTCCCCCACATATTCTCCACAAAACCTGCTGCCTGCCAACTTTTGCTGCTGGCAGTGCCTTCAATACACCTCACTTGTACAGGTCTCTCTTCCCCCCTGAGACTGGAATTACAGAAGTTCTTCCTGCATGTGTAGCACAGCTCTGTGTCTTGCAGAGAAGTTCTCAGAGCCCACACCTCACTTTGGTTTCAGTGATTTTCAGTAACATCTGACCTTGCTGAGCTTGGTGTTGGCAATGGTGGAAATGAAGCAGCTTTCCCTACTCAGTGCAGGACACAAACATCCTTTTCTCTTCTGGCTGCTCCTTCTGCTGCAAATAGTTCTGCTTTCCAGCTTTTACTCTTGCACAGGGCTTTCACAAGGAAAAGAAGAAACAACTGCCCCCAGAGCACTGAAATGCACATCCCTTTTCAGCCTACTTGTGTGAAGAGTTAGGATACTGTCAGGTGTTTTATCTCCATTTTGTTACCTGTGAGAAAACTCATTGCAGGTTTCTTTCCCTGGCAGGTATATTTATAATCTGGATTTCTCTAACAGACTAGCCATAGGCAATGAAACCATTGCATTCCAAAGTGCAGCTGCTATTCCTGCTCCCAGCCTGCACAGCTCCCACAGAGACCTGCCGGCAAATGGCACAGAACAATCTGCTCTTCCCCAGGACTGCAGGGAGTCCTAAACAGCCTGGATGGGTTAGGGCATCTCAGCACTTCTCTCAGGTAAGCTCACATTTTACAGACTGAAAGCTTCCTGCATTTCCAGTCCCACATTCCCACATATTCTGTCCTTACTCAGGATCTCTGCAGGAGCTCCTCTCTTCACTCAGCCTTTCTTCTGGCTTCATTTCTATCTGCAGACTCCTTTACAACTTTTAATTTACATTTCTTTTTGTTCTAAGACCCTTCAGCTTCTTCTCCAACATCTCTGAACTTACTGTAGGTTGTGATCAGTTTTTTATTTTCACTTTCCTACATCTCCTTCAACTACGCAGTGGAATG
The DNA here is from genome assembly GCA_003286495.1 of Chlorodrepanis virens. Lineage (NCBI taxonomy): Eukaryota > Metazoa > Chordata > Aves > Passeriformes > Fringillidae > Chlorodrepanis > Chlorodrepanis virens. The sequence goes on along the minus strand of LTAT01000703.1, from coordinate 22,069 downwards.
TGTGCACCTACAATCTTTCACCTGCCAGGGGTGATGAACTCTAAATAAATATTGAATGTACAATTTTATATCAGATATCTCCCTTGTCACCTCAAAGGATGTCTGTTTTTACAGCTCTGCTACAGCAAGGCGTGCACCAGACTGAAGCTGGGCTGTTAGCAAGGCTTGGAGCTGCTCACACTGCCTGAGGAGGCCTTCCATAGCCCAAAAACCTCTGTTTTGCCAGATTTGTCACAAGTTGTTCCTGAATAAGCACCCCAGAGATCGGAGGACTTACCAAGAGGATTAACTTACATATCCTTCCACATTAACAGCTGAGCATTTTACCTTAATACCCCTGCCTTTGGGCTTTATTTAACTCTCCCCCATCTAAAAATGGCAGAATATTATCAAATTTCTTCTTAGCAACACCGTGTCAAGCAGAACATTCATTAAGTTATTGTGCTCCTCTCTGGGCAAGCCAAGAGAACAGACAATGCTTGGGACTGGGTGATATGCATTGCAGTTACCACACATACTGCCCCTTAAAAATTCATATACAGCAAACAGAACAGACACTCATCTCAAACCTGCCACTATAAAATCTTGGCTTGTGTTTTTCTGGTATTTTTCAGCTTTAAGTTCATTCCACATCTGTTATGGCAGAAAGAGAAAAGGGAATGTGGCCCAAGGATCACTTCTAATAAATCCTTTCCTTTATCAGCAGAAACAATGTTATTCACATAGAGCATATGTTCCTATAATTATGTTTTGCAGCAAAAGTATTAATGACATTTTGGCCATATGTCTAGTTATCCTTCTCAGAGTAAGTCTGGGGATTTTTGACACATTTGCATTGTATAATGGTCAGAAACTTTAATTAAAAGTTTGGGGTTTTAGTATCTCTTATTTACAGCAAAATAGAAGCCAAATGCAGCCCCATCCAAAGATTTTGAGCAGTGCTCAGCTACTCGAAATCATTTTTATGGTTTTCCAACATTCCAACATTATGTAGGCCTTTGAGGAATCTATTTTCCAATGGTGCACCTTTCTCAGGGTATGAACAAACAGAATTTTAAATGTTTACCTCTGTCTATCCTTGTAATTCCAACACAAATCCTTAAAGCATGGAGAAGTGAAATGGGATGGGGATTTGAAACAGAACATTCCCCTGGTTTTGAGGGAGAAGTACATTTTGTAATGTGGTCATAGTCAACAGTGTCTCTGCCAATTCTTTCATGACTGAAGCAAGGTATTGAAAAAGGAAATATTCCTAATTATGTCTATGTTTCTTCTGAAAATTCTAGTCAATCAACGTGGCTTTCAAGAGTCAAGCAACTACCAAGATATTCTATGAAAATTGCACACATGGATCATAACACAAACTTGGACTGGTATTACTCTGGCAATGAAAATAAATAGGCCATACTAAAGTCAAGTATAAAGCAAAAATTCATCATTTCCTTCAACCATCTGATATCTATATTGTCCTCTTTACCTGCTGTTGTACTACATCCTCTGAATAGCCAGAGAGAATAATGTTACCTGTTCTTTCTTTTAGTGCTTTTAATGCTTAGCATGTGTGGGAAGTACTGACTTTCAAGTCCTTAAAAATGAAATCTGTTTGTGGATCAGGTAGACACTTCTGGAATTAACAGGGGATAAAAGCTGCATCAGGGAAGTTTTGCACCACTGTGAAGGTCAGAAACACCTCACTGCCCTGTGTCTTCCAAGTGTGCTTCCAGCTAGCCCTGAAAAACAAAGGAAAAGCCAAACTCTTTTTAAATGCTTTCTGGAAAGATAAATTGACTTAAACACGAGCGTTAACACTTCTAGGTTAAAAGCAGTGACTCACAAACAGGATCTCTGCTGGTCAAACCAGTGAGACCCACTGATAACCAAAACTCTCATCCACTAGGAAGAGGAGAAATTAATTTCATACAGCCTAGTAAAAAAATAGTGTGGGAGGGATGTGAATGTGATCAGTAGCATTTCATCACCAATTACCTCAATTATTTCATTTCCTTAAACAGTCTCAGTTTTCTGCTACAGGCTAGCCCTTGAATTATCTTCCTTTTTAAAGCAGGATGCCTTTCAATTTCCTTTGAAAGCCAGACTTGTCCTGCTGCCAGGATGAGTGAGGGAGGAGGCTCCTGGAGAATATCACAGGCTGTGTGTGACCAGGAGGTCAGATCCACGCTCGGTCTCTTTTTTAAGCAAGGAGAGGGGGAATGATGGAGGTGTGCTGCCCTGCAGCAGCCCAAACAACCTCCAGGGTTTGAAGCTGCCCTTCTGGAGCTCTCCCACACTCACTGCTGTGCACGTGCTGCAGCTCAGCCCTTCCAGCATCTCAGAATGTAGGCTGGAGTGGAGGCACCAGGCTCACAAATGCAGATATCAGGTGCATTTCTTTGGTTTCCTTACAGTCCGTGCTGGGTAGGGAGGAGGGAGCAGAATTCAGCAATCCTTATCACCCAAGGACCTGACTTTATTCTCCCAATATCATTTATATCCACGGCTTCCTTCCTTCAGCCATTTTAGAAATGTGTTCAAAGCCACAGAAGGAAACAATCCTGATGGTAGAGTTCCTTTTTGGGGGAATTTACTGTGAATTGCTGAAGATGAGGAGACCTGCACCAATAAAAATCCCCAGATACATTAAAGAACAAATTAAAGACTCAGGTCATGCATTCCATTTGGTAAAGTTTAAACATAGGAATTTTGATATCTCTGAGCATTAGGTCCAACACCTGGAGCTGTCAGAAAGTTACACTTGCAGAGTGAACCTGCCTTAATCCTAGAAGTGCAAAGTGACTACCTGTCACTAGAACCATATCTTAAGCATGGTGGAGGTTGAGAAACTGAAAGAAAAGGTAAGAATTCCCTTTTGTGCTCAGTATAAAAGCTTTCAAGCAAATGAAAATACAAGACTTTAAATGTTTTCTTGTTAAAGTATTATTGCACACCAGCCATTATTTCCTTGAAATAGTAGCAGTTGCTATCCAGAATAGCAAAGTACATCTTCATTACTATAAAAGAGGCATTTCTCCAGGCTGTCATGAAAAATGCTCTCCTGATTTAACAATGAAAATGGTCTTGTTAGTGGTATAGCTGAAGAAAGTTATAAAACAACCATATGAATTGGAAAGTATTGTTCTTCAGCTCACAACTCATGCTGTGAAATCAAAATGGTAATTAAAATAAAAAAAGGATCTATAGTCTTGGGAAGCTCAACTTTATCCAGAAAACACAGGATTCCTGTATTTCCAGGCTTTTATTAAAAATGGGTAAGGCCAGATTGGTGGGCTTGGTTTTAGAATCAGAAACAAACTTGACCTAATTCTTTTAGAAGTTGATCAGTGCTGCCCTGAAATAAAATAAAGGTGTTGCCCAGAGTTAACTGAAGGTCAGTGCTTCTAATGGCTCAAACAGCAGCCCTCTCATCATTCCTGATTATTTATATGGGGAGGGAAAAAAATATTAAAAACCCCATTGAAACCCCAGCTTGAATGACCTTTCTTTTCTCCTGTTTTTATGTTCTTACCCTAAAATTCTAACTCAGCTACTGACTTCAGGGAGAGTAGGATCAAGCCTTGAATGAATAAAAACACTCAGTGAACATTGGGGGAAATATGTGTCAATCTGAAACTAAATTTCTGTGAGTGCATTTGAAACAACCAAATGTTGCTGCTGAAATCTCAGGCATGCAACTACAGTATTAACTAGAGTCACAACAATAATGACACAGTTTCAACACAATTCTTAATTTTCATTGTGAACACAGCAGCAAATGAATGAAACCCATCCAGTCCGTGCCTGATGCTGATCTACAAGTTCAGGTAACACAAATGAGCACAGCTATCAGAGTTGCTGTCACATACTGGATAAAATGGAAATATTCAAAACGTCCAGGGCCTCCTGACTGGTGCAGGTGATGTTATTCCCTGAAGTGATGCTGCCATCTTGTGAGGGAAAGGCTTAAAACCACTTTTAATTTCATTCCTGAGATGTACCCACAGTGACTGGAGATCTGGGACACACAGGTCAGGGATAGGAGCTGGACTTTTGCTTTCCCTCCCCAAACCAGCTCTCTGGACACAGTGGAGAGGACAGGCAACACTCTCCAGGAATTAAGAATTCTTCAAAGCAAGCTCAGCCTTGCTGGAGCAGAATATTCAAACTGCAGTGGGGCACTCCAAACAAAGAGAACTTGCATTTCAGGTGGGAATGAAAGCAAAGGAACCACGGGCAGTTCATGCTAAAAGTTGGTGAACTCCCTTTCCTCTGAATTCCACGATGCAGCTGGCACCTTGTGCTGCTAGGTGGGAAAAGCCCAGCAAATTTTAAGAAATGCCTTTTGCATGGCCAGATATTCCATCCATCCACCAGTCCTTGCCATCAGGGACCCAGGGACAGGGCACAGCTGAAGTGAACCAAGTAATTTCTTGAGTTTTTCACCAAACAACACACCATTGTTATTCTAATATAATAGCTTACACTTTTCTAAATCTCTGTATTCTGATTCTCCATGCTCTCACCCAAGAGCACACACACCAGATCTCAAGACAAGAACCAGGAGCACCTACATTTGGATTGAATTTCTTAGCATGGGCAAAAGAAACACTGACTGCTACTAAATCCAGAGTGAAATCTTCCAACAATGCTTCTACAACTGAAAGTGCCACTTCGAGCGTTGCATGCACTCAGCATGAATCTATTTTGGAAAAGAAATAAAGCAGCTTCAGTATATCAAAATATTCTGACTTCATGTTTGGGAATGGAGTATTTAAATCTTCTCTTTCCACGTTTATTATATGCAATGCAGAAAAAACAATTTTATAACGTTTCATCTCTTGAAAGCAACTAGAAAATGTAAGCAACTAGAAAATGTATGGTATTCTAGCGGCCACACACCACAGAGTCTGTATACATTCAGCCTTCACATGGGAGTACAGAGAAATGCCCCTAAAATTAATTTTATTAGCATGCCTAAAGGTTTACTGTTGCTAGAAAAAAAATCCCCTGCTCCTCCTGGCTGCAAAATGCGTGTCTTCTGCAAGCCCCCCAGCCCAGGAACAGCTTCCTGCTGTTTTGGGTCAGAGCTGCAGCCAGAAGCAGTGACCTCTCAGCTCTCCCAACATGCAAATGTGTTATGGTACAAGAAGTCGTTTGAATAATCCCCCACAGGTGTTACTGAAATGGATCTGTTGCTTTGCACTTGGAGCAGCTGGTGAGGAGACAGGGCCACCACTGCTGGCAGATTTCATTCCTGCTCTGTCACAGCTCTGGGTCTTCGTTTATTCCTTTGGAAAAAGAGTGGAAACCACCACCATGCCCTGCCTTTGAACAGCACAGCTATTCACACAGAGGGAAAATGTTTTGGTGTCTCTGAAAGAAATGAATACAGCCTCAATTATCAGACATTCTGGCACTTACCAATAGTTGCAAACCATTGTTGTGGTGTTGTGAGGGTCCCCAGGGCGAGGTGAGAGGTGAGAATTTGACTTCAAGCTCTCAGAGGGCTGATTTATATATTATATTAATTATATTATATTATATTATATTATATTATATTATATTATATTATATTATCTTTTTATATTTTATTAAA
>LTAT01000703.1:0-16469 GCA_003286495.1 Chlorodrepanis virens | reverse complement strand
ATTATCTTTTTATATTTTATTAAATTTATTATATATATTTCTATATTATATATAATGTATAATGTAAATTATCATATTTTATTATTATATTCTACAACTATACTACAGAAAGGAGACATCAGAAGGCTGGACAAGAATGAATAATAAAAACCCATGACTGACCAGAGAGTCTGACACAGCTGGGCTGGGATTGGTCATTAATGAAAAACAATTCACATGGAACCAATCAAAGCTGCTCCTGTTGTGAGCAACCTCCGGAGCACATTCCAAGCAATCAGATAATTGTTGTTTACATTTCTTTTCTGAGGCTTCTCAGCTTCTCAGGAGAAAAATCCTGGTGAGGGGATTTTCCAGAAAATATCTTGGTGACAAACTATGTGTGATGTGTTCATTAGCTGGCATCACCACCCCAGCTGTGAGCCAAGAACACCTTTTTCTCTCTGCCTGCTCCTTCAGAAGGGCTGGCAGAAGAGAAGTTCTGTCCCAGGCTTTCCAAAGAACAGTTCTTCACTGGGAAACTGCAAACCAGACAATCTGGCCCTACATAATTACAAAATGTTTTTGTTGCATGACTTAACAGCAAGATCTGCTCTTTGTAATTACTTGGAAGAGCACTGAATCAAGAGATATATTCTGCTGCCTCCTCTGTAAAACACATTGCCTTTTATTCACAACAGCAATGGCCCTGAATTTTATTTTTAATTCAAAATGCTCAGTGAGTCTGGAGTCCCTACCCTCTATATTCAGTTATCTAATCTGAAATCACAGCCTAAAATAAACTGTGTCAGTCAGAGATTACAATATGTTGTACTTCTCCTCCATCTGCAAAACTGTTGTGGACTTTGAGCTACAGCCTCTGAGTCCTTTGATGCTCTACATGCCCATGTGAGTTCCTGTAAATGGGAATGTTTCTGGCCTGAGAGAGGAGCAGCTGAGGGGAAAGGATGGTGTGACCCACACAAGCAAAACCCTCCCATTGTATTTCCTGGTACTGGTTACCCAGCTGACCAATGGAGCTTTTTACCTTGCTGGAGTCTGAGGACTCTTTGAAGAATGGACTCAGGAGATGCAGCTATTTCACTTGGAAAGCAGCCTGACACTGCCAGCACGCAGGTGTCCCTTCAAAGCTAAGAATAAATGTGATTTCTCTCTCTATCTCACCTCAGAATGTTAGTCTGCCCTCAGGTACTTCACCTCTCCTACACACCTGAACTTACTTTGCTGTTTTGAACCTATTAAAATTAAAAATAAAAAACAAACAAAAAAACCTCACCAAAACAAAAACCCCAAAACCCAAAAAAACCCAGAGGCATTAGGACTGTGGAATACAGAGGACATGTCTGCAAGGATGGAGTGCACACACTGCTATTCCTCCAAAACGTGACAAGCCATAAAACCCATCGGGTGACCAAGCAAGGACATCTCCAGAGCCAGCAAATGCCCCGGGGGGACTCCTGACAGAGTCTGGGGGTCACTGTGTCCTCACAGCCCCTCTGCAGCCCTGGCTAGCCAGCCAGCCCCAGCCAGCAGCCTCCTGCAGGGGCCAGGACCAGCTCTGGCCACCTGACAGCCCAAATTCTGCTCCAGACAATTCCAGGAGTTTGGGAAGCAGAACAAGAACAAGAGGTCTGAATCCCTGAGCTCCCCTGAGCTGATTTGAGCTTCCTACAGGAATTCTCATGTCAGAAAAACCTTTTCTTGGCAAGCAGTGAACATTCACAACTCCATTTGAAGTGCAAATGAGCTGAAAAGACTAAGGTAGTACCAGAGCTGCAAAATTCTACTTCCGTCTTCTTTTTTCTTTAAAAGCTTTTTTCCCTTTCTCCTTTTGAAGGAGTGTCAGTCACGGCTACACGTTCCTGGGGAAGATCTACAAAAGTATCTCCAGCTGAGCTGAGCCAGGTATCCATCATACCTGCAGGGAGATGATCATTATCAGAACCTGCAACCATCATGAATATTCAGATTTTAACTGCCTGGGTCTCTGGTTCTAAATGCACTTCTTTGCAGAAAAGTTCTGTCAGCAAAATGAAAGATCACTCTCTCAAACTGGAGGAGTTCTTACAAAAAAAAAAAAAAAGTTTAGAATGAGAATGTTTGGAATTAGAATGTTTCTGAGCATTTTTCAGCAACGCAATTCAGCAACTTAAAATATCCACATAAGTTAAGATACAGCTCCCTGCTCAGCCAAACCATGACTAAAGAGGAGACATCCTGTTCCCTCTGATTCACAGAGGACATCTTGAGAAGACTGTGGTGAAAACTTTCTATGCATTTATTATCTGATGAATGATATGTGATGAAACTGTTTTTAGCTGTTCATACAAGTATGGTAAGGGATGCAGAATTCTAAAAATTTCCAGGACAGTTTCTGGAAAAAAGGTTATTTCCTGAATCAACTGCTAAGGATTCAGACCTATTCAGGGTACAGTTGGCCCTCCCTCAAAAAATTAAACCAAAATACTAAGTGCTTCACCTTGCAGGTGTAATTTAATGTATTACAAACATCAATTAAAGAATGACTGCTTACCTCAACCGAGGCTTTAAGAGAGATATTTTCCTTCATTTCCTAAATGCTGCACACAACCAATATCACTGCTTAAAAGAATATTATTGTCCAGAATGAGATTTAAGAAAAGCAGCAGACATTAAAGAAAACAAAATACAAAGAAAAGTTACCAAAGATTTTTTTTTTTTTTAATCACGAGGCTGCTCAAAACCATTAATTTCTAGAATAAATTACCTTCACCTGAACTATTCATAATACTTAAGCTTGTACTGGATATTAAACTACTTTCTTTTTATTAATTTCTTCTTTGCTTATCATTGCTGGCTGCAGTAATTATTTCTGCACAGCAAATAAGCACACAACAATACACACAGTGAAATAATTACAGAGGAGCCAAAAATTAATGAAACCTTTCACCACAGAAGTAAAGGAAAAAGGAGCCCCAAATCACTTGGAACTTTGGGGAACGCAGGATATCACCTGCAGAACTTCTCTATAACAGCAGGAAGCCTTCAAAAAGTGTAACCCATCCAGCAGAAAGCCCAAAAACCAAAGCAGTGGTGCTGAGGTCCTCTTGTGTTTTCTGGAATAGCTGAATAACAAGTTCTTAGATGAAAAGACAGGGCAAGATTAAGAGAAGGGCAGCCTGGCACTGTTCTGTTGGAGCTATGCCTTCAATATTTAAGGAGGTTACATCTGAAGGTTTAAAAAAGAATATATGAGTGGTGCAGATTGCTAGGTGAAGGAGAAAGATCATGTTCCCTGCATACAAATGCAGTACTGAATTTTACATTAATGCAGGGCTTTCTAGAAAATATACAAGAAGCACTAAAGAACTTTATTGAAAAAACTGCATTATTTTAATCAAAACCGAGCAGGAATGCTTTTGATGAATAAGAAACTAATTTGTCATAAAAGATTAACAAGACAAATAAAATATTTTCCTAATACTTATGTTAGTATTTTTGTAAATAGCCAGAAGACACAGCATTTCTTTGACATCCTAGGAACTCCTTTCAATGTGATAGCCCCAAATCCAACATGCAGTTCATCCTTCTGCCTCTCTTTTTCTCGTTTCCCAGCACAACCAACTGCACAAACAGAGATTTGCTGGGTGCTCCTTGAAAACAAGCACATTCTTAAAGCAGTCTAAATAGAACCTACAGAGAGTTCTTGCAGGAGTTCACAGATGGCCAGGATGGACACACGCCGTGGCACCAAGGACAATTCCTGCAGCACCAAGGCTTCTCTGTAATGCTGACCTTTCTTTCCAGTTACAGAACCCAGCATTAACATTGAAGCAGACATGGCTGTTGGGCTTGAGCTATTCAGCTAGAACCTCATTAAACTATTCCCAGCTCAGAAATTAGAAATAAGTATATTCCTATAGACATCCTAACTGGCTGATGGTGTGCAGTGGAGCACAGAGGTCTCTGTTGTGCAGAAGGCTTGGGGAGAACACAGACCTCAGTAAGACAAATCAAACATACATTATCTCTGCTAGAGGTGTAATAATTTCAATATAAGGGCACACTTCTTTACAATCCACTCACTACATTCTACTACACTGAAATAAATCAGCCCTAACAACTGCCAGTGAATCCATGTAAATACATTCCTTGTAGTTTGCTCTGCAGTGGAACATAAAGATGTTGTAGTCTTATTAAATTCCTGATGGGTTTGGGTTTTTTTCACCCTGTTTTCTGGCACTGGATTCATGTCTGGTGTTCTGGAAAACTCAGCATCTGAATCACCTTTGACTGTAAAGAAACAAGATTAATGTATTAGCATCTGATCATAATATTAAATATTTATTACTTGGTGAAATCACGGTTTTCCCTTTCCTGTGAAAATACTACACCTGCAGGAAGATCTTTAATTGGCCCAAATATTTACATTTGCTTAGAAAATACATGGAAATGTCACCAGCAGCTTCTAGTGGGGAAAGCACTCATTATCATCACTCCTTCAAACTCTGCAAGGCAAACGGAGCCAGCCTGCAGGTATTTCCCTGCTCCAGGAGGAGGTGCCTGGAGAGCTGGGAATGGTCTCTGTTTGCATTGCTCACTCTCTTGCTGAGGAGTTTCTCTTCCCCATCTCACTGTCAGGCTGCAGTGAGAAACCTGACTCTCTTCACCACACATTTCTCTGCTCAAAGAAACCTTAAGAAAATGTAAAATGCCTCTGCATCATCGGGGAAGGGAGAGGTAAGGGCAGTGAGCAAGGCTTCCAACTCCTGTGAGTGTCTATTAAAATCCCTTACCGAGCAATACTGGCAGAAACAGCTTCTGGCTTCAAGAAGCTCTGGTCTCTGCTCCAAAGCACCACATTTACCCACTCCCCCAGGGTCTGGGGTGTGAGGGAAATTAATGCACAAACACCAGAGGTTTATGTCCAAACAGGAGACAGAGGAGTCCTTTGACTTTATTCCAATAAAGGCAGAGGCCATGGGGCATCCCCTGGGATCTCTCACATTTTTGGAGGACGCAGCCTCCTTTTTATCCCAATTTCCAGCCACATTTCCCTTCTCTCTTTCCCCATTTCTGAGGTACTTGAGGGGTTCAGACTTCCCAGAACACCTGATCCCAAAGATTTCCCTCTAATGTACAGCCCTCCCTTTTCATTTTTAATTCTTACTGAATTTAGGGGTGTTTCCTCCCCATTGCTTCTTTCATCTTTCAATGTCTGATTTCATTTCTCAGCAAACCTACAGTTTATTTGTAAAAGCAAATATCTTTTTTCATTCATCAATCAGTGGAATCCTCCCCATTGTTTTTTTTATCTCCCAGTGCTGTTTTTATCTACTGTGAAAAATGCCTGGTTTATGATTGGCTTTTTTGCAAATATTAAAATGAATATTATATGTGTTGTGTTAGAAAGTAATGCTGTATTAATTTTGTTAAGTAGTGTGTTAAATATCGTTTTAGGTTATAACATAATGTTAAAATAGAAACTGTGCTATGTAAGATACTTTTTTTTAAGAAGGGCTTGCACCAGATAGCAGCCACAGGACACCTGAATCGTTCAGAGATTAAGAATTTATTGCTCCATTATCAGGAGAAACGAACTTCTTCCCGCCTCTCTCAGCCCTGGAGACGCCGTCAGGATTCAGAGGAAGGAGCTGACCCTGCCCAGACAGAATCCTGTGTGTGAATGGAATTGATGCACCATGGATGAGGTGTAGGAATATCCAACAGGCTGTTGCTTTTAAGGGTTAATCCTCTGTTAATGTGGGGCCTTTTTCAGGCTTATTTTGCCCAGAAAGAGGTACCCATACTGTCTGTAACTCTTTGTTTCTGTTGTCTCATATTGTCCTAATCCTAATTGTCTAAATTACTATTACTCTAATTGTATTACTATTTTTACAACCATTTTATTACTATTAAACTTTTAAAATTTTAAGAACAAGCGACTGGCGTTTCCCACATCTAGCAGCAGCCCCTCAGCTTGTTTGGAAAGCCCAATCCCTCACCCCTCTCAGTGCCAAGCTCCCTGACCCCACGGGCTCCCCTGAACGCAGCCCCTGAGCTCCAAGCTTCCACTGCCAGTCTTGTCAGGCTGGATGACAAAAGGGACACTGTGCTGTGCCCAGCTGTTTATTCCAGAGCCACTGCTCCCGGTAAACAACCAACAGAGCGTCCTTATGCAATTTCCTGTTCCCCTCAAACCCTGCCCCAGTTCCACCACAAAGCAGCTCGAGCAGAGCCACAGAACTGGCTGGAGGTGTCCCACACCTACAGCTGCCTCTCTGTCCCATACATTAGGCTCAGCTTTTCAGCACCAAGATTATTGTGAGATAGAAAGGACACAGAGATTGATTTTTTCACTTGGTGTTCATGTTTTAGTGGTTTTATAATAGATTTTTTTTAATCAAGCTTTCTCAATCATCACTGTCTAGTGCAGTACCAGGAAGTAGCTTTATTGCTTTTTCTTTCTGTCCTATAAAAGCACCTGGGCAAATCTTTTGGTTCTTCCCAGAATGTTTTTGGGTACAAAAACAATAGAAAAAAGCAGCTGGACAGTGACCTGCTTGTTCTTTTGAAGATGCTTATTCCTTCTATGATCACCATCATGGCTATCCATGCATTTTCCCAGGCACACACATTTCATTTGTAGAGATCACATTTCACTTTCTTTTTCTCACTTTTTCTCTCATTATTTTCCAAACCTTTTGGATTTGCCTTTGACCTTGCCATGTCCATTTCTGGGAGGTTCTTAACCATCACGTTAACCTTCAAATTTACATAACTTAACCAAGTTTAGTTCCTTCTTCCATGTTTAACTGGGAGAGCTTAGGAAAAAAGAGAAGCCTTGAAATTATTGTGAAAAAAAATCTAGGATATGGAGTAATTTGCAAAATTTGAAGCGTCACAAATGGCATCATGCATGGTACAGATTAATGTTCACATGCATCTATGTCGGGCTGTTCCCACACTTCCCACATTTGGAATTTCCATCTCCTTTTCACGTGCTCTCTGCCTGTGTGATCACTGAGCACAAGGAAACACAGCTAATACGCTGTTGGAGCATACTGTTACATTAGAAATGGTCTCCCTGCAGACCCCAAGAGATGGGAATCTGTTCACATCAAACCTCTTAGCACAGTGGTAGAGGAAGGTCTAGCCATGCTCTCAAGAAAACTTTAAGTTGCTGGTTTCCTAAATGAATTTGAGGCAGAAAAAACATCAGCTGCAGTTAACATTTCACAAAAGGATTCTAGTACCTAACTTCTAATGTACAGATACACCCAGTTTACAGCAGAAGAGACTGCCTGAGTTACTCTCAGTTTTGAAAACCAGAAATTTCCTTCTCTGAGTTCAAAATAGCAGCACTCATCACGACTCTAATTACCTCAGGATTTGTATACTTGATACAAAACTCTGAGCTCAACTATTCCAGCTGTGACAGTGTGGACTCAGATGTGTGCTAAGCAGAAATAAATAATGCAAATAGGCAAAGGGACTTCCCTTTTAGAAATGTAAGAAAATGCAAAATTGCTAATGAAATGTAAGTAGATGTTCCAAATCATAAACCTCAGCTATTTCCAAGATTCAAAGCTGCAGCAGCACTGAACATCTGATGTACCTAAACAATAAATCACAGACTGCTGTGATGTACTGCAGCAATCAGCCAAGGGAACAACAGGACCAAACATAACCTTGTATTCAAAATCAAACTTCTCACACTCAGGCCTCAAGGCTTTAGACAGATGAGGCAAGCACTGCAAAAGTGCCTTGGTTGGTATTTCATCTCTCTCTCTTTAGTTCTGCCTGTGAATGTCCCCCAGCTATTACAGTTTTAACCAGATTTCTTCACACTGCATATTAGCACCAAACTAACTCTGGCTGAAACACCACCTTACCTAACCACTGTTTTACAGCCCAGCAGTGCCCAGAAAAAAGGCATTAAGCAATCCAAGTGAGCTGAGGGGCACCATTCTCAGTCATATGATGGATTTTAAACAGCCAGAGCAGCACTAGTAACTACTCCGAAATCTCAATAAATAATCACTTTGATTAAAGATTTTTAAAAATTGCATGTCCACTTTAATTCTTAGTGCTTTCAGTTTTCCCCCTTCCTCAATTAAAAAGAAGAAAAACCAGCTAAATATTTCATCCTGAGGTAGTGCCATGGTTTAAGCAGCCAAAGGACCAGAATCAGATTAGCAGTGAGGCTTTGAGAATAATTTCTTATGCCATCAATTTGTTTCCAACAATTAAATCACAAAAGCATCTTCAAAACGCCTTTGTATGAACATTATTTTTGTTCATTTCAGCACAGGAATTCTTGGTTTCATTACCTGTTCATGAAAAGCTGCCCTTTCAGTTTCCAGGAGGCACCACAAAGTGCTGCTACAGCCAAGGACTGTACAAAAGGACTCCCCTGAAGATCCCGATAAATCTACTTTGGCTGTATAGAAACAAAGAGGATAAAAGTCCTCGGGTGTGGCAGGAATTACCATCCCCAGGCTGCCAGGAACATGGATGTTATCATGAGGCAGTCAGGTCAAGCTTCATTAACCTCTTCATGCCTGAAACGTGGACTACATTAGTGCCATCCTGGCTAAATTCAAATACATGAAAATGAAGAGCATGGGGATACAAAAAGCAGATTAACGAAAGACAAAGTACAGTTTCAGCCTGTCTCTGAAGGAAGAGGCCAAGGGAGTGGCCATAAAATAAGGAAGAACAGACTGAGGAATGATCAGGGTATAAGCAGAAAATCTGCAGTTAGGAAAGTATGTTATCATCATGCTTTTATTTTTCCTTAGAATTCAGAGGTCAGAAGAGATAAAAACCCTAAAAGACAAATACAACTGCTTTATTTATCTTTGTTTATAACTTCTTGGGCAGTAGGGACAATAGGCCTCTGACTGTCTGAGGCTTGCATTTTCCCCATTTGAGAAACCCTCCTAGACTTCAAAAGGACAAACCTTGACAATCCCAGAGCTGGGATGCAGAGCAGGATGGGAGCTTTATTGTGCATGCAAGTTTTCCTGCAGGCAGAAACAAACCTAGAACATCCAAAAGCTGATGGATGACTCTGATCCTAGTAAAGAGCATCCCCGTCAGCAAGTCTGGAATTTGGTTTCCTGGAAATATTTGGATTGCTGGATTGTGGTACCAAAAGCACATCTCTAGCACCTGTAAGGATTTAAAACTGGTCTGGGCTGCCTAAAAAAATCTTTTGTTGCCATAAGGAACACAAAGGCAGCATCTATGCAAAGGCACACATTTCCAGCACAAGGAAGGGCCCAGATTAATTCCATATGTAAAGCAGTGTGGTAAACACTGCAGCAGCCAGCCTGTGATTGTATCTCTGAGCCTGGCACTGAGACCCTGCTGATTCATGCACCCCTGCATTCCATGGATGCACACCACATTAGTAACCAGCCACCCCAAAAGCCCAAGGAGCCCTCTTCCTTTAACAGCAGCAGAGAAAAGAATGTTCTGCTGAAGACTTGAATCTCAGGAAAGGATTTGGGTTCAGTCCAGATTTTCTGGAACCCATGAGGACACCTCTGGAAGATGTGCTTGCATCCAACAGGCCCAATTAAGGAGCCTGGTTTAAATCACAGGTGAGAGGTAAATGGGTATGCATCTAACTTAAAACAGCCAGCACAATTCACTGCAAAGAAGTAACAATATTGAAAGAAAGCTATTTCTCCTTCTAATAGCAAATACAAGATTCCAATTCTGCAGCCAAGCCTTCTAATCCAAATGTTGAAGAAACAATTGCTCTCCAGACACATCTATTCACAAAGGCAATGATGACAAGCAAGAACAGTAGCTTCAATTTTTTTTGTTATTTATCCCATGTTAATTCAGTTCAATCAACAGATAAATTACAAACATTTGAAAGAAAAAGTCCATTAAAAATAATTAAAATTCAGGTACACGTGGCAAAAATTACTGCTTTCAGAAACTACATTCTCTCAACCCTCTCAGCACCCATGCTTTGCCCTGCTCTTCCAGACAGAAGAGAGACTCCCAGCACCACGGGATTACTTTATCAGTGCACAGCCCACACTCTGCCAACTACTGACAGCCAGGGCTGAGCACAAAGCACAACAGCCAGCAGCGTTTCCGTGTGTATGACCAGAGCAGCACGGGTGCCAGCCTGCTGGGAGATTGCAAAGGGCATTTCACCAACGACAGGATACTCTGTACACAAGTCCCTGCCCTGACTGACTCACGCTGTGTCCACACTGCCATTCCCTGCACTTATCCTCTGACAACATCCCCCTGCCAGAGCTCCAGTGCTGGCAGCTGCTGTGCTCTGGCAGCTGACATTTTAAATGCTGTGTAAGACCTCTGGCAGCTCCCTTTGCTGCTGCCAAAGGTAAAGCTACATTAATTAATGCAAGAGAGAGCTCAGCAACCCCCACTGCAGTAGCCCTTAAAGCCCCAGAAGGCTGCAGATGTTCAGGACACAGAACATTGCAAAACAAGGACAAGGTTGAGCTCGGAGAACCATGGAGCCAGCAGCTGGTTTTAGACTAAGCTATGCACAGACTGCCTAAAAGCTGCTTTAGAAAGGTCTCAGCACAGCCTGCTCCAAGCCCTGGCGTGAGGAACGACGGCAGAGATCCTAAACCAGCTACAAAATAACCAGGTCCAGCCCAGTACTCCTCAAAGTACAAAGTTCCTCCCACCACCAGTGGAATAAGTTCTCTGAGAGCACAGAGCAAAGCAGAGAGTGGTGCCAAGCACTGAGAGGAAGCACCAATGAAGCAGAAATGGGGAGATGCTGACAGCCCCTTCCTGCCTTCCAGCCCTGCCCAGGCCAAAGGCAGATCACATCAAGATCCTGCTGCAGCTACTGTCCTGGCACTCCATGCCATGGGACTTGAGACACTCAAAAGATGCCTTTTCTTCCCTCTTCTCAGCGAGGGCGTGGAGTGGAGCCCAGGCAGCTGCGAGCTACCTCTTTACACAGATTATCATGAAGCCTTACAAAGAAAAGGTGAAGAAAACAACTTTCATCCATAAGGCCACCTAGGAACCTAACTCTGGGAGGATGGAATGTTCTCTATGTGCTAGGGCATGCTGAGGATGGGAAACCGCTTCCTGCTTGCCCCAAGAGCTGCAAGCAGCATAATTAGCCCTCGCTTGGAATATGAAACGTCCCCAGATGTCATCTGAAGGGTCACTGGGAAGCCCTGGTGCAAACCCAAACTATTACATTCCCCAGGAGCCAAGGGCAGCTATAAATACCTTGACTGTCCATACTGAGAGCTCCTGAGTACTGAGGGCACACTGAACCAGGCTGCTCTGCTCCTTTTGCACATGACAGCCTCTTGTTTACTGCTCCCTTGCATAGGCTGACTATGCAACAGCAATTCCTCCCATGCAGCAAGTGTTAATTCAGTGATTTTAAATACACTGGCCATGGCACAGCGAGCTCTTTTTGAACCTCTAAAGTAACTGAACCATGTTGGTGGCTTAATTATTGTCATGGTATGAACTGAAGGCAGCTCTCCTTCCTTCTTGCTTTCCCACAGGCAATCCTTTCCTGTGCTGTGCACAGACTCCTCACCCCGCTGCCACCTCAGAGGGCTGGAAAACATGGGAGCCCACATCCCACAAAGGAGGCGTGCACTCCACCAGGCTGCACATTTAAACAGACAGAAGGTTTCCAAGCTGCTGCTCATGTCTTAGGTCCAGCAGTGTCAGCCTGGCCCTGTGACCAAGCCAGCAAACAAACTCCTTGTGAGATGCCCTTGGAACTCACAAACTCCACCTGAGAGCAGCCCACACCTCTTCCCAAACTCTCACCACACAAAGTGGGAGCTGGCCTGCTACCACACACACGTTACCCCCAGTGACACCAGGAAGGTTTTGACAAGTGCATCAAGAGATCAAACACCCTGGAACTGTGTTTTGTTTAGGCTGCTAATGCCAGAAACTGCTCTGTAGTCACAAGCACACGATGCTGACAATTTTAAGCCGAGCTGGTGAAAGAATTCAGTGTTAATAAAGGAATACATGGTCCTGCAAAACTCTCTGCAGTACTTCTCTTTACAACTGTAATTTGAGCTCCAAACTCTTGTGGGAATTCATACATAAGATTAATGCTATCATAGAAGAGACAGCTAACTTCCTAAGCTAGTATCTGAACCCTTGGTGTCTTGAAATGAGAGTAATAAGATAATATTTAACAAAAATGTTAATGAATCTAGGCTACTGATTTATAATTAGTTAAAATAATCCCCTACTAGTTTTGATCAAAAAGATCTTGGCATGAAATACCATGTCAGAGGAGAGAAAAGCACTTTCCTGTTCATAAAGATTATGGCAGAAAACACTGCTTAAGAACTGCAGAGCACAATGTTTAGCACTGAACAAAACCCATTTTCTTCCTTAATCTCATGACGTTTCACTTCAGAGGGCTGCTTATCTACCTATTACAACCACAAGACCTGCAACATTAGTCCCCCTAAAGCAAAATAATACTTTTTCCATAGTGTATCTCTTATTTAATGTTCTCCTTTCCCCCACCATTCTCAACTCTTTCAAATTAATTCTTTACTTTCTAAAATTCTGCTTCAAAATATTCATCTTCAGACACAAAAGTCTTTAGGAGGGTTTTAAAATACATATAATAGAAAATAATTTTAAAATGTTTTATCTTTAAATTAGTGTCTTGATTCAAGTGCTTAACACATTCAAGAAACAGTCTAAACCACTAAAATATAAAAGCATTTTAACAGATTAGAATAATCACAAATAATTAGTGTTCTTTTTTCAAAGACCTTAATTTGCTCTTTAGCCTTTTATTGATCTGTTTCATACTTAAGGAGCTAAAATCAAAGAGATTATCATCTAGTAAAAAGGCCATTTAAAGATGCTGAATTCTATAATTTTTCTCTTTTTTACTTCTACTAATTCTGTTTATTCTTCATATTAGTTCTCCCCTCCGTCCATATAAGGGCTGAATTTACTGATTATGTTTTTAACTTTCCTTATTGAAAGGACTGGATGGTACAGGCAGATTTTCAGAGAAATACTCCAAATTTTGCTGTGCAATTGGGGAAAAGTTACTTGAGGCTCAAACAGCAAAGTAACCAGCAGTGCAGTGACCTGCTGGACTGTGATATCCTGAACTTTCACACACCTCCTCTTCTGTCAGCAGATGTGGAATTGCCAGAGATTGAAAAGGGAGGAGGCCTTGAGCTGTATTTTCTGAGAGTGCTGACAGTGCAGGTGAGCTCTGAGTGAATACTGCTGGCAAACACACAAGGGCTGGGACATTTTGGGGGAAATGGCAGCAACTTGCCAAGGACTGCAAACCTCAGGTTTAGGGGTTTTGAGGGTTTGGGGATTTTTTGGGCTTTTTTAGTTGGTTGGTGGGAAGGAGGGTTTTTTTGTGGTTTTGTTTGGTTGGGTGTTTTTAACAGGACAATACAGAAAAAAACCAAGCAAGCTGGCTCTACCTCTGAAACAGGACACGGATCTCCCACTGGCAGGCTATTTGAAAAATCACACCCAGGAGTTTCAGAGAAGACATCCCAAATCCATGGCATTAATCTACACAATCTTCTTTCCATAGGCTTTCCATTTCAAAGAGGTAGGCTAACATTACTTTGGGAAAGACATCAGTTTACAGCATCTAAGTGCATATATGAAAGAGCTAGATGGCAGCACTCCATTTCATTCTTAGAACTTTCTTCAAAACTTTATTAATTATTTGTCAAATCTTGGGACAAGACTCAGTGACTCCTTAGAGAGAAAGAGGAATGATAAGTGCACAATCTTTAGAGAGGGATCCCATTCCTACAGACTAATTTACAAGTTCAGCATCCTTTAAAATAGAGGTTTGCCATTTACTTTAGCACACTGACAGTGCATAACTGTATTTCCATTACTCCAGTGCATACACTAGTGTGACAAGCATTGTACTGACTGAAAACTGACACACTGCAGCACTTGTGACTCTCATTAATGTGTCTCTGAGCAAGTTTGACAATCACCAGCCCAACAAATTTACCTGTACCTGCAAATCCAGCATCAATCCATGCAGCCTGAGACATCAGTTTTTCTCCTTCACATCAATAACAAGTTAAACCTGTGCTGTATTAAATGAGCCTTTATGTAAGGCCAGGATTCCCTTCATGAAACTCAAATACTGAATATTCCTCTTTAAGGGTCTCACATAAAGAGATTAAATGCTGTAGCATCCACAAATTGCAAAAGCTCCTGGAGATTTAATTATTAACTAGAGATTATTACTCCATTAAAGATGTTTTATGCACACATGCTACTCTGGATGTTTGCACAGTTTTAAAGGCTGACAGGAGGATCTAACAAAGTATTTCTTAAAAAAACAACTCCTGATTGTTATCTAGCAGGCACATATTTGTGGTAGCTACCTCTTTATTCTAATAGAACAATATATTTCAAATAAAGTCACCGAGTTGTGCAGCTTTTTCCCTTGTTATGCACAAACAGCAGCAAAAAATAACGTGTAAGAACATCACGTTTTAGAGAGTCAAAAGAACTTTCCAAAGTAACATCTCTGAAAGCTTCTTGTCCCTGAATTCTGGATTGCTTACAACCCAGAGGAAGAATCCTCCAAGTCTGAGAGGTTTTGTGGGGTGTATCTCCAGAGTGGGGGGAGAGGGGAAATTCCAGCAGACCCAGTCAGAAATTCCAGTCAGTCACACACAGTTTTGCTTCAGTGGTTGGATCCCTTGTTCTGGAAGCTTGGTTCTCTTCTGGCTCTTCTACTCAAGCACCTGCTCACTGATCTCCTGGATCTTTGGGCACCTCTGGACAACTGGAGATCACCAGGCAGCTGTGCTGCTTCAAACAGCTACAGATCTTGACATCACTCCTCACTTCTGCAGTTATACCTTCTCTCATACCTAGATGCTTACGAAAGTCCCCCTCAAATAAAACCCAACTAAATCCCAAACCTTTTAATGCACAGCACAGCTGGTAAGCAGGAGGAAAACACCTCTTTTCAGAACAACACGAGTTCATTCATTTCACACTGCCTTTCCTATTAAAACCACCACTATTTTAGATATTTTTCTTCCTCTTGTAGAGGGGTAGCTCTACAAAACCCCGTGCTAACATGAAGTAACGTGAACAGCAAGGGACTCGCAGGTTCCTTGCTGTCTCAGAACTTGATTTTATCATAATAGAGCTCAAAGGCCTAAGATGAGGGGCTTTCAGGTCCAACATATTTCAAACCCACGGGGCAAGAGCTCCTGTGCCAAAGAACCCTCTGGCCTTTACAAGATAAAGAACTTGAACCTGTTAAGTTATATAATGCAAAACAGGTTAGAAATATACTTCAAAACTGCTTTAAGTTTTTCAATGAGAGGATTTCTGTGCTTAACTCAAGGAGCAAAAATTTAAGAAAAAACAAACAAACCACAACAAAGCCAGAAATATAGCATTTCCACAGCATACCTGAAAGATGAAAATAAAACCACTGCTGTTATTTACAGAAATTACCATTTTGAAGCCTGTTTTTGAAGCATTAACATACTATATGGATAGAAACACTAAAAACATATTCTGATTCTAAAAGATGCCATTTATCTCGATGAAAGCAAGAGGAACCTGACAAGTTACATACTTTGAACATGAAAAGGGAGATGAGATCATTCAACTTTATCAAATCTTCAGTAGCCTCCAGTACAACGGGTTTCAAAAATTACCCCAAAATTTCAGGGACGCAAACCAAAAACTATGCTCAGTACTGCATTTTTCCACAAGAGGACACTAAAACAATAAGAAAAACAGCTGTGCAGAAATGTACAGCTACCAAATAGCATCGTTCATTAGCCAAGTAGAATGCTTTTCACTTACAAACTATTTTGCAGTGAAGTAGACATCAACTGCTTTCCCTCTAAGCGTGTGTTTTAGTCATTCTAGTGATTTGGCTTTTAGCGCGTTTCAGGCGGCACAAAAAGCCAGATATAGTTCAGCTTGTTGTTCAGCTTGGACAAAAATCAACAATAATCAATGCCACAGAAACAGTCTTGCATTCGGTTTGAAAACGAGCTCTCAGCCTCGGATTTACAGCGAGCACACGCTGAACTCCATGGCCCCGACTTCAAGGAACAACTCCTGGGCACCAGGAAGGGCTCGCACGCTAGCGGGAGCACGCTGCGCCTCCGGGTCCACTCCAGCTGGCACCACCGCCCAAACGGAGCGAGGGAATCACGCCGAGATAGCCTCCGGTGTCCCCGCAGCCCGGGGCTCCGGGAGGGCAGCGCTGCGAGGGCACGGAGCTCGTGGGCCGGGCCGGGCGCTCCGAGCGCACCCACGGCCGGCGGCTGACGGGCTCCGAGCCCCGCTCCCTGAGCTCCCCCGGCCGGCCCGGCTCCGAGCCCCTGTGAAAAATGCCTATTTTATGATTGGCTTTTCGCAAATATTAAAACGAATATGATATGTGTTGTGTTAGAAAGTAACGCTGTATTAATTCTCTTCAGTAGTGTGTTAAA
>LTAT01000691.1:5493-15833 GCA_003286495.1 Chlorodrepanis virens | reverse complement strand
GGCTCAGCATCTTGGGGCTGGGTATCAGGAGCAGCTTGGCTCAGCATTTTGGGGCAGGGGATCAGGAACAGCTTGGCTGAGCATCTTGGGGCTGGGTACCAGGAGCAGCTTGGCTCAGCTTCTTGGGGCATGGGATTAGGAGCAGCTTGGCTCAGCATCTTGGGGCATGGGATCAGGAACAGCTTGGCTGAGCTCCTTGGGGCAGGGGATCAGGAACACCTTGGCTCAGCTTCTTGGGTCTGGGTACCAGGAGCAGCTTGGCTGAGCTCCTTGGGGCTGGGTACCAGGAGCAGCTTGGCTGAGCTCCTTGGGGCAGGGGATCAGGAGCAGCTTGGCTGAGCATCTTGGGGCTGGGTACCAGGAGCAGCTTGGCTGAGCTCCTTGGGGCTGGGATCAGGAGCAGCTTGGCTCAGCATCTTGGGGCATGGGATCAGGAACAGCTTGGCTCAGCTTCTTGGGGCATGGGATTAGGAGCAGCTTGGCTCAGCATCTTGGGGCTGGGATCAGGAGCAGCTTGGCTGAGCTCCTTGGGGCTGGGATCAGGAGCAGCTTGGCTCAGCATCTTGGGGCATGGGATCAGGAACAGCTTGGCTCAGCATCTTGGGGCAGGGGATCAGGAGCAGCCTGGCTGAGCATCTTGGGGCATGGGATCAGGAACAGCTTGGCTGAGCTCCTTGGGGCAGGGGATCAGGAGCAGCTTGGCTCAGCATCTTGGGGCTGGGTACCAGGAGCAGCTTGGCTCAGCATCTTGGGGCTGGGTACCAGGAGCAGCTTGGCTCAGCATCTTGGGGCTGGGTACCAGGAGCAGCTTGGCTCAGCTCCTTGGGGCATGGGATTAGGAGCAGCTTGGCTCAGCTTCTTGGGGCTGGGGATCAGGAACACCTTGGCTCAGCTTCTTGGGTCTGGGTACCAGGAGCAGCTTGGCTGACCCCTAGGGCAGGGGATCAGGAACAGCTGGAGAGTCACACCAGCAGCCTGAAGGGGGATGATACCTTTAAGATTTGGCAAGACACAGAGCTGGCTCTAAACCCTACACAGTCATCAGTAACATTTAAAAGCTAGCTTTTATACAGAACACGGAAAAAACATCCAGATTTGCTCACTGCCAAATCACTTGAAGACTATCAAAAAAAAGAGCAAAGAACTACTTTGAGAAAATCCACTCCAAATACAAAATTGCAGGAGGAATACAGGGAAGGTGTTAGGATATAAAGCTATCGATTTCAATAAAAGAAGGCAAAATAAGTAATTTAAATCTTAAAAGCTAAACCAGAAAAACATCAAATATATCAAATCCCACCAAGGACACAACTGATTCAAGGAAAAGTATTTTACAGCACTTGAAAAAAAATAAAATCAAAATTTACTGAAGTCAGCTGATTAAGAATGAAACTCATCTACCACCTCAGACAAAAAGTCTACAACTGTCTTGTGATTTGCACTGAACTCCCTTCAGAAAGAAATTAATTTGGTTATTTAATGTGTTCTCAAAAGGAATAATAAGATGACAGGAATTTGTAACTTGCCTAATAAATATTCCAGACAGTTGTCACAGTCCATACAGTTCCCTGGATTTTAAACTTTTTTTTCCATGTGTATATCAAATCAGTGATGAATTATTACTCTGTTTATGGAAGCCAAGAGATTGAAGTCATTGTTCATGAATTCTGGTACCATTTGATACAAATAATTTCACTGAATGTAATGGCATCAAGGAGGATGGGATCCATTACGCATCTAATTGCTGAATAGCATTTATAAAACCAAGGAATACTTCCCTGTCTCCACGTGGGAGCTTACAAAATAACATAAATCACACAAGTAATCAGGCTTAAAAAATACACAGCTGGCTGCATGACTAGGTGTTCAGTCCATAATGCACAAAACAGGACAGTTCTGAGGGTCAGATACTTTTCAAAAGGGAACTAAATTTTAAGTGAGATTTTCTTGAGCAGACTTGTTTCCGTTTTAGCATCTGTGCCAGTAACAGCACATTAGCAAAAGAGCCTACTGAAAGAAATGCCAAGCAAACACATCGAGGAACCTGGAATCTGACGCCAGGGACGGACCTGAGCAAGCACTATCATTCCTCAAGTCTTCCCCATTGGACCTGTGACTTGGCACACATTGGAGAGGCATTCATTTCCTACAGAGGAAGGCAGAAACATCCTGCATGGCCCCACCAGCAGCCTGCTGTCACTGCTGCCTGCCCTGGAAGGCTCACCCATCCCAAGCAGGTCCAGCCCTGGCACTCCTGGTCCTGTTGGGCAGGAACTTCTGCACACTTCACTCACAGGAACTAAGTTTTGTCTCCTGGGGGAGATGAAACAGCTGGAATCAGAATTGTGTTAAAGTATGTCCTGCAGAACATTTACAGAGAAATCTGACTAATTTTTTTTCCCCAGAAGAATGCCAGACAGGGCACGGTGGTGCTTCATCCTACCAAAGAGATGTGGCACTGTCAGGCAGCTATGCAGGCACTCTCACGATTACTGTACAGTACCTACAGTGACAGGCCAAAGATCTGTTCACTACTCCCTCCAAAAGTGGCTATTTATTCTCTATAATTCATGCATTTCTCAGCTGCCACTAGTTAATCCCCTTTTGGGATGCTACTGAGTTTCTGGGCTGAAGCTTAGTCAACACGGTTTTGCTGGTAATAGGATAATGCAGGCAGTTTACTCCTCAATTTCAACAGTATCTTTAATCAAATTATCCAAAACTCACAGAGAATGACCTTCCATTTCTAAAAGGACCCATTAAAAAATAGAAACATATTTATTTTATATTTACTGGTGCTTTTATAGGTCTTTATCGGTCAGGAAACCACTGAACAAGTAACTGATTACACAGGTAACTGCACGTGGCATCACATTTTAAAAATATAGCACAAAGGCAGAGGAAACACTTTTCCCTTGCCACAGCCATTTATATAAGTCACAGGAATTCCTTCTGGAATGGGTATGTATGGCACAGACAGAAATGCAGTTTTACAATGATACAAACCTTTAAAAATGACCAGAAATCCACTTAGTTCGACAGGAGATGGGCAGGTAGGGGAAGTTAAACCTGCAGAAAGCCTGGATCTGATAACCACACAAACCTGCTGTGATTAAAAGTTTCTGAGTGTGGAATCTTAACTGAAATAAAATCCATCTCCAGCGCACAGATTTGCTAATTCAGGTTCTATCTGGTATAAGCTAAGTGATCATTGCTCTCTGTTAAAAGAATCACCCCACTACTGCTCTATTAGGATGGGGAAAGACAGCCAGAACAGCAGTGGAGCAGAGTCCATCCAGAGAATTTAGAATTTTCTAGAAAATATTCTATATGAACTCTAAGCCACAGGGTGCACACAACACTGTGCAACACCATAAAAATTCATGCAATTTTTGAAATATGCTTTGTCATACATCAGAGCCAAGTCTTGATGCATAAGATCCTGAGCTAGATAAATCATCCACTGCTGTTTTTCATGTTACTTTGATAGCTTTGATAATCCAAACCCAGCAAGTCACGCAAACTATTGAACATGCATCTTCTTTTATAGTTCTACTAAAAAATTCCTCTACTTTCTTTCTTGCTGACCTGAAGCTGATTGAGCTATTCTGCAGTAATGCACAGCTGATTAAACTCAGTTTGATATACTCTGAAGCAACAGGCATATTTTTCTAGGGTACTTTCCATTATAAGGAAAGCTGATTAGACCCCTTTTTTTCCCCCATTTTACTGCACCTAAGTAATTTCTCTCAGTGTTTCAAGTTCAGGGCCATAAAATGATGGCTAGTTTAACAGACCATTTTATTAATTCACCTTCCCTAAGGTTTTTCTTTTTAGATATTTTAAAAGACCCATAACTTCCTAATTTTTGTGTGTTATTGAAAGAGTGGTAAAAGGAACAAATATTGGACATGTCTAACGTGTGCAGAGCTTGCAGCATGATTTACAGACCTCTGGAAGTGACTCAGGCTCAGTTTTGCAATCCTCTTCCTGGCAGACTCCGTTGGCTCTCAGATGGGGGCTCCAAGGAGCTGAAACTTCTGGTGAGAGCTGGCAGAGGTTCCAGTTACCTCCATTTGGGAAGACAACACCCTCTTTCAGTGATGAACCACTGTTCATTTGAGGAGATGGGCCATGGGAGCTGACCTAACACCACTGAAGGACTGGATTTCCTTCATTTGCTGGCAACCCTCCTCTGGACTAACCATACAACTTCATGGATAATGTTTTTCTATGTCACAAGAAAGAACCCATTAATGAAAAATTAAGTCCTAGGAGTCAGCACCTTTCAAGATTGGTCTACAAATTAGAAATAAAACTTAAAAGCTTTAGATATTTGGTAAAGATGGAGTACTGACACAAGGATAAAAAAAGCTATAGAAAAAATAAAAGCAAAACAAACCCTAAAACTTTTTAGGCAGTTGAAAAACCATTTTTTCCCTTTTGTTCTCAAAAATAATTTTCAACTGAAAGCTTTCGTGCATCTAATCTTCTTTAGATTTAGTATCATGCTTAGTTTAATCTCAGCATTGTTTGAGCAAGGCAGCACACCAGCAACAAGAGCTGTCTGTGATGGAAGCTTGAACACTAAAATTATTGTTCCATTCTCACCTCAGGGACTAGGACAGCACATCTGCAAAACCAGCCAAAAATCCCCTTCTCCAGCATGCAGTAAAACAGCAATTTTCACTGCTTTGCACTGGATTTACTGATCTGGCTCCTGCAGATTGTGATGTCTGAAGCTTTGCAGAGTACTCCAGCATTTCCATCTGAGAGAGAAACACAGAGCAGCTCCCATGCTCAATGTGTTTTCAAGGATGTGAACTACCAGCATTCCCTGCTATCAAACCCTTCCCAGAGCTCCTGCTGGGGAATACAGTTATAGAGGCATCTACTCAGATTTCAGGAGAAGAGCAGACCAGTGAAAGTTTAGTTGGAGTTACATAAAATACTGCTCAGGGTCAACTGAGTACCAGGCAACCTACAAAGTACTTCTGTATCACTGTGTACAACTGATCTTTTCAGGCTTGTAGGGTAAAACTATAGTACAAATTCTCTTATTTAATCTGAAATTCTCTTCCTATGATCTATATGATCATTCTGTGCCCACATGTGATGATGCTCCTTTTAACAAGCCATTGAGGTTTCCTCTCACTTCATTATTTTGGGATGTTCTTCTCCTCTGGGAGATGTAATTGCTGAAGCATGGTGACAAACTAAATGAAAATTTCCAAAGTCAGATGTCAGATGCTGCTTACTTCAGATAGCTGTAGCAGTGTGCAGATCTAGACAATTAAAAAAAAAAAAGGCAAAATAACCTTGACTATTTCTCTTGCTCTTAGTCAGTCTTTGGACTCCCCAGGAGAAGGGAATTCTGCACAAAGTCTTTGCTTCTCAGTAAAAAAAAAAAAAATCTCCCTTCCTTTTAACCAACCTACCTTTTTTTTTCTTCGTTATGCTATAGCTGAATTTTTCAGGTGAAAAAGATTTCCTAAAGTCTATTTTCATATATTGGACTAAAGTGCTAAGCCCAGATGCCTTAAGATTTATTCCTAGAAGAACAAGAACCTTCAGAGTCTAGCAGGTCTCCCTCTTGGACACAAGGCATTCCAGAGGTTGTCATGGCACAGCTTCATTCAGTTCTTGCCCTTTTACAGAACACTGTGCAGCACAAATAGCATTAATAAAAACTAAAGCTAATTGTGGAACACATTTTGTCTTTGCCTGTGAGATATCAACCATACACACAGTCACACAACTTTTGCCTCGATATTCCTTGCATTTTACCAGTTTGTGGGGCGGGGGGAAATTGGTAAAGAGAAAAAACCCCATTTCTTTGGAAACAGAGATACCTGATGAGAGAACACACAAAACCAGAGCCAGTGCTACTCAGCTTCACTGGC
This sequence comes from Chlorodrepanis virens, assembly GCA_003286495.1. Classification (NCBI taxonomy): domain Eukaryota; kingdom Metazoa; phylum Chordata; class Aves; order Passeriformes; family Fringillidae; genus Chlorodrepanis; species Chlorodrepanis virens. The sequence continues at coordinate 9,930 of LTAT01000691.1, read as the reverse complement.
ACGTTCCAAACTGGCTGTCAAAGCCTATGAACTACCAACAAAGAAGTTTCAAGTGCACAAATATCACTGAAATGTAATCCCAGACATTTCATATAAGAAGCAGACCACGGGGAGATGTTTCAGACTTGTTGCCTGTACAGTAATAACAACACTGGAAGGCAGGGAATCACAGTCATTATTTGACTTGGGAATGTGAATACATTTTTCAAGTACTGACACTGCAGTCATTCATGGTAATAAAAACCAGAAATCAATGTTGATTCACTGGCAAATGATTTGTAACTTGTTTCTCATTTTAGAAGACCTTGTTCTCTTTCCACTTTGTGTACATGAGCAAAGTTTGAGATTAGGAGCAATAGGTCGGGAGAAATAATTATTTCATAGCCTGTAAGTGATAGATCATCTATTTAGCCACAGAAATATCTTCAGGCTTCCTTAAAATTCACCATAATTTGATTAGCTATGCAGATATTTTTTTTCGCCGTCATGAAACATTAATGTTCTTAACTTCTCATTTCTTATTTATTTTTTTACTTTATTTTTCCAATTACTTCTATTTCCACTGTATGCAAATCTGCTGGTATTTGTACTGCTTGAAAAGATTGCTTCAAATGGGAGGTGGCAGCTTTTGAAACATTAAACAATGATTAGACAGGCACTGGGCCAAAGGAGTGTGTCAGAGAGGAGCAAAGGAACAATGCAGCAGCCGACACGGAGCTACCTGGAGAAAACTGAAAGCACTTTGCAATTCCAGCAAGGTTCTCCCTGCTGCCAAACAAAAACAACAATGATTCATGCTGCCACGTTATTTAGCATTCATCATGATTCTGAATTACTCAGTTGAAAGTTCACACTGCAGTGCAGACAAACTCCTTTAAATTTAATGAAAGACAATTTGTCCTTTGAGTTGGTACCAAAAAGCATCTACCACTGCTCGCAGATTATGTCTGAAAGGAAACTAATAAGAAGAAAATAAAAATAAAACCATCATTTTTTTCACAAACTCCACTGCAAAATGCCATAGGGAAGTGGCAGGAGAATTCAGCTCCACACAGGTGCCCAGTCAGACAGCCAGGAGAGTAAGATTTGCCCAGCTGTGAGGGAAATTGGCTGCAGAACTTACCCAAAATCTAACAGACTCTAGACACTTGTGAAAATCAAAAGAGCATGAAGGGTATTTATATTTTCAGCATATAACCTGTACCTCCATGCACACAAACTCATGCACCCCCAGACTCTCACAAGAGAGTTCCACTAGTGGTGATAACAACAACTCTGGTCACAGAGGCCCAATGAAAGCAAAACCTTTTCTTTCCAAATAAACCAGGTGAAGAAAAACAAGCAGGAATTCTCACTCTCTCACAGCCTAACCCCTAAGTCATCATTCTTCCCTTGTTAATTGCATCATCAAAAATGACAGTTTTACTTTTATCCCCATTCATCACTTTTTCCATAAAGTTTTAAACTGAGGTTCCCCAAAGTTTTCCCAGGCTGCTAGCTGAAGCACACTCTGTTAAACAGGTTGCTTTTCCAGGGTGAAAGGAAGAAACTCCATTTTAGTAACATCCCCAGAAATCACTAGCAGTGTACAAGTGAAGTCGAGTAATTTTAAATTTGGCCATCAAATGTACTTTGAGAACACTTTTAAAGACATCAATGCCAAACATATCCACAGAAAAGCAGGCCCAAATAAAAGCCAACATGAATTGTTTTAGTTCTTTTACAATTCACATATACTTTGTTAAAATGTTCTGTACTTGAACTTTAGACTTAGAGTAGGTTTAAAATATCTAGCAATGCCTATAAATATGCCTTTGTGTGGTGACCAAAGATTAATCTGGAATTTATTCATATATTTTGCTCACTGATTTTTATCATTTAGTGACATGCTTGAACACTCTTAAATACTTCTTCAGGAAAATCTCTTATCATGTCTTGGATCCTTCAGCACATCAAGAATTTTGAGGTTCTATCACAAAGAAATTGAAGTGTTTGAAATGATCAGCTCTGGAAGGAAGTGTTACCACTACCTCAAGTTAAGAACTCAGCATTTCATTCTATGAAAGTTATCTTTTTATTCATTTTTCTTTTTAAGAAAAGTATGCTTGGGTTGAGAGGAAAAGGTAAATTTTAATGAAGTTCATTTAAAAGGCAATTTTCATTTCTTAACTTTCTGCAGGACAAAATCCTGTAACTCCTTTGTATGACATTACAGAGTATTTCCCCCACACCCTTTCAAACTCTTTCAATTATAAGTGCCATTCTTTTGATAAGGAAAGAGAAAGAAATCCTTTAAGAAGTCATTCAGGCTCATAAGAGCTTACATTACTAGAATATTTCAAACACAATTTCTATTGAAGACTCCATGGGAAAAGACGTCAAAAGGAAATAACCTGATCAAAGCAGAGTATCTTACTGACATCAACAGGTATTGGCACTTCTCTCATCAATGTTTGCCAGTGCACCAAATCTATACCTGGGGCTGCTACTTGAATTTAGTGACAACCTGCTCGAGAACATAATCAACAGAAACCATTCAAGCATTTTTGAAGGCAAAATAATCTGACAAATGTGAGAGGGGTTAAAAATGGGGAAAGAAAAAGGTTTCTCAACCAAGCAATTTCTCAGAGCTCTCTAGAGATTAATTTTAAGGCTAAAATCACAGTGATGGTACTGAGAAGTGCACCAAGGCAGTACTGATGTGCTGGCATCCTCAGAGTCAGGATGCCAGCAGCCCAGAGCACCTCCAAGGCACACAGGGTGAGCTCCTCATTACTGCCAGAAGAGCTTAAACCAAGGCTGTTCCCAGTGAATGTGACTGCAGCCTTTAAGTGCGGTCACACTGGGCTTCTGAATCACACCTGATGAACTTTGGGTCAACTTACAGCATCACAGGTGATGCTATTTTCTGTAAGTTGACCCAAACAATTCTTCCAGAATACCCCAAAGTGCCAGTGTGCAGCTATTTATCCTCACCTAGAAACTGGAACTGTAACTTCTTCATCTGTTCCAGGCTGTGCTGTGAGCAGGAGCATGAGGGCACACATGAGTATGACCACACTAAGGGCTGTGTCATGAGAGGGTGGGGATGCAGGATAAGAACAGCCTGACAGCGCACTGCACCACTTGTCATTCAGGGGACACAGCAGATGTGGAAGGGAAGTGCAGCATGGACTGGCACACTGGGATTCGAGGTAAAACAGAGCCACCGTGAAACGAGGCCAGTCCTCTTAGGCTTTGTGTGCTGAATCTGACACAGGAAAAGGCATTCAGCAGACTGCAAATGGATCAGGACTGAACAAGCTAAATTACCTCACAGATGGAATAAAAGATAAGATGACCATACATTAACTTTTGGCCCCTGGGAAGAGTCAATTCATAGCATTACCTGAATGCTTGAGCCATAAAGTCTGATGTCAGGAGCCTGCAATGAAAGCTCTGCCCTGCACAGCTGCCCCCTGACGTGGACAGTGGTTCTGCTATCAGCTGGCACACACATTGAAATGTTGCTCCTCCAGCCATACCAACAACTGAACTATGGTGTTTTGCAGATGATTAAAATAACTGTTCTGCTGAAAGGCCACTTGGTCACTGCCAGCACCTTTGGAGCACACTGAGCTTCCACAGAGGCAAATGGTCTCACAGCACTGGAACTCTCCTGATTGCCCAGAAAAGGAAGGCTAAAGACCTTCCACTGGAGTTATAAAGGAAGGAGACTGTGGTGGTTCCCAAAATAAAACCCCCTGCTGGTTATCAACCAGCTTTCACCCAGCTATAATGACAAGGACACAAAACCCAGAGCCTTGCCTCCAGAAAGGGATGCTATCCCTGCCCCCTCGTGGGATGGAATGTGAATCCCTGGATCTGATGGACTATGGAGTTCAGGCATGGGGGAGTAAGGAAAGCTGCATGAAAAGTATACTTCATAATTGCTCTTAAGTGAAAGCAAAAGAAAATGGAAAACCATGTATGAAAAGGAGGCAATGGATAGAGAAAGGAAGAAAGTGGGAAATGATAGAAATATGCCCAAAAAAGGAAGGAACAGACTGTTGCTGGGGGTGGAGGAAGGCGGGGAGGGATGATTCAGGCAGCAGTTTAATTACTGCAGCTAAAAGCAAGGGAGAGCTGAATGGTGAGATGGGGGAGATGGAGGAATGCAGTTTGTGAGAAAGTGCAGTAAATACTGGCATGGAGGAAATTATACGAGGCACAGGTACCCTGGAATTTGAGAACACGCGAATTGGAGACCCCACCTGAAGGACACAAGCTCATAAAGAAGATGAGTAGTAGGGATTGGGAGTGAGGAAGTAAGCATTCAAAAAGAGCAGACTGCCAGGGTAGAAGGAGTCCAAGGAAAGTGGCTGAGACAATAAAGACCAAGGAACAAGACCACCCCTGGATGAAAAGAAGAACGAATGAACACAGGAGGAGAAAAAG
>LTAT01000670.1:0-11118 GCA_003286495.1 Chlorodrepanis virens | reverse complement strand
TGGGCTCTGGGCCTGTGAGCTGCTGCTCCAGGTCCTCAGGAAGGACAGGGTCCCCCTCGAGACGGCTGGAAGGGTCGAGCATTCCAGCCAGGAGCAGGAGCACGGAGAGCTGCAGGAGCATGGAGAAGCCGGCCATGATGCTGCTGCTCTGGGACCAGCTGCTGTGGGACCAGCTGCTGTGGGACCAGCTGCCACCTCTGCACACGCTGGGCACGTCTCTGCCACACGAGTTCAGCCCTCGCTCTGGCCTCAGCCACAGGCCCGGGGACAGTTACCATCCACCGGGCTGGCCCCAAGGGCTGTGATGTCACAAAAGCACCCCATCCATGGGCTTGAAAGAGCCATCTGAGGTCATAGAGTCCAGCCTGGGGCCCACGCCCAGAATGGCACCTGGAGCAGAGCACTGACTGCCATGGCCATGCTTTCCTTGAGCAACTCCCCCTGACAGGGGCAGCCTTTTCCACAACCTGATTGCTCTTGTCGGGGAAGAAGTCTTCTAGGTGTCCATCCTAACCATTCCCTGGCACACCTTCAAATTCCTTTATTTTGCATCTCTTCTCCTTTGTCCTTTTCCACCTGGCCAAAGTCTGGCAGTGATGTGCTGGAAGCAGAGGAGGCTGTGCCAATGAGTGCTGCTCAACCTTTAGGACATTCAGAGGGGGTCCTCTCCTGATTCTTTCTATCTGTCCATGAAAGAAGAAAGCAGCAGCTCAGGAAAGACCTGCTAGTTCATGTGACAGATAGTTGGTACAAGAGGAAAGGTCAAGAAATAGAGTGAGAAAAAGACTGAGGCTGGAAAGTAGCAGATGATTTGTTGTGGGAGAGCTTTTCAGGAAGCACAGCCTGCCCTTTGAAGATGCACTCGGAGCAGCACCCGCAAGGCACTTCTAGGCCAGGGCTGCTGTGGCAGCAGGACAATCTGCAGGGCCCCTCCAGTCCTAGAGCCCTCAAAATAGAGGAGAATGGAACTCCGGAATAACAGGAATTGTGTGTGTTTTCTACATTGTGATACATGCATAGAGAAGAAATGCATAGGGGGAATGAGCACATATAGTCGGTTGAGACACTCTTTAAGAAATTTTTCAAGCATGCAACATACACTTAGCTATGGCTCCATACACTCTGCTCCTCCTGATATAAATCATTTACACAGGACTGCAACAAACAGAGGAATATAACAGTTTCCAGTGATAGCAGTATCTGGAGTTGGGATTTGAAGTGGAGTTGGTTTGGGCCAAGATCTAGGAGTTGGTGCTCAGTGAAGTGTGGCCCTGCCTGAGGGGCCCAGCAATGGCAGTAATATGCTCAGTGCTTGTGGCAGCAACTGCTGGAGCAAGTGTTGCTGGCACAGGAGGAATCTTGAGCTGGACACAGAGCCCAGTGGGAAGAACAGAGTTCCCAAGGCTTGGGCTGTGTGGAGGACCTGCTATTTTTGAGGCACTGAGCCAGGAGCTGAGCAGGCTGTGGAGCTCTGGGAGACTGTACAAAGAGTGGCTGAGGGCACTTGGTCAGTTCAGCTGGAGGAGAGGAGACTTGTTGCAGTTCCTTTTGGGGGGGGTCCCTGGGGCCCCCTAAGCTGTATGTTCGCTGGTGACAGCAGGCAGGCAAGGAGACTCCACATGGCTTCTGAGTGTGCTAATCTGATGAGGGTTTATTGGGGGTCCCACCCCCGGGAGCAGGATGGTTTCTGAGGGAGAAGAGGGGGAAGAGGGAGGGAGGGGAAGAGAGGGAGAGCAAAAGGCCAAGAGAGAATCTCATCTCCCTCTCGCATTTTAACAGGGAGATTCAAAGTCGGCACAGAAAAGGCCTTGGGCCAATGGGATTACAGATACCTGATACGGCAGGGGAGGAGCCCAGGCTTAGAATAAACTGTTCATTTTCTAGGGGTGAGACACAGCATACTATTTAAATAAAATGTTACATCACAGAGACTGAGGGGAGACCTCATTGTATGTTAACATTTTTCTTAAAATCTGTGGCAATGTAAAGGCAAACTAATCCACAAAACCATGAGGTGAAGGGGTGTAGTCGCTTGTCCTTGGCTGGATGCCAGGTGCCCATTAAGTCACTTTATCACTCCCTTTCCCAATAGGACAGAGGAGAGAGTAAGATGAAGGACAGCCAGCAGCGTAAGATAAGGCAGTTTTGTTAGAGAAAGAAAGCAATTAGCAAGAATCTGTGTGTGCATAAACTTAGGAAAAAATGGGCAATCTTTACTTCCCATTGGCAGCAATGTTTGGCCCCTTCCTGGGAAGCAGGGCCCCAACATGGTTAATGGCTTCTCCAGGAGGCAAAAGTTGAGGAATCATGAATGCCCCCTCTTCCTCTTCTCTCCCATAGCTTATATATCTGAGCTGAAGTCATATGGTATGGAATATCTCTTTGGCTAATTTGGGTCAGTGCTGTTTGGCAGTAGCCAAAACCCTGGTCTGTTATCAACACCTGTCCAGCTACTAATGCAAAGCACAGCACTGAGAGGGCTGTGGGCTTTACCTCAGTCAGAGCCACTGCAAGGGGTTATATAAACCTGAACCGTCAGCATTACAAGAGCATTCCCTCTGCAGTTCATCAGAGCAACTCTGCAGCAGGGCACGGGTTTTGTTAGACATTCTTGGAGCAGTGTGATATATTCTAGGCCAAACCAAACAAAACCTTCAATCTCCTCTCATACCCTGAGAGCTGTTATAATACCAAACTGGACAGGAAGCTTCCTTGCTGTGCAGTCAGTTTTGTTTAAAAATGGCACAAGAGCTTTCTTCTGTGTTTCAGAGTGGTAGTGGTGGTGGTTGTGGTTTTTATGCAGCAAACAAATCAGAGAAAAGATAACTTCTGGACGTCACCAAATCCTTTAAAAACCAAACAAACACAAACACATCCAAAGCCTTTTCATCTACCTAAGAGAAAGAATTAATTACTAACATACTCTAGGTATTTTAAGGTGAATTGTTTGTTTGCTTAAGCTGTGGCTGCAGTATCTGATCAAAGGTCTCATACAGAAAATCACTCCAGCAGTCTTAAATTGTAGAAAGTCATGTTTCAGATAAATTACATATTTGGATGTAAATTTGGCAAAAGAGCATCACAGAGGCTTTTGTGCATTTACTCTAACCGCTGGCTGAAGGACAGCTGGCCAAATCTCATCTTTAAAATTATTTGGATAATGTTGATTGGGAAATGGAAGAGTTAAACCAATTGATTTCACCAGCACTGTCCTTCAGTGGTGTCTGTCCTACCTTACATTAAACCAGCAAAGCAGAATCATACAATTTTTTATAATTTCTGGTTGAACAATAAACTGAACCTACAGAAGTAATTAATTCTTTCTAACTATCAATTTGAATTAAAAAGGACAATTACTTTTATGTTCCATTTTCTTTGATCTCCATTTTGAATTTACAGTCACTTCTGAGGTTCTACCTTTCTAATCCTCAGTAATGGTTTCATTAACTCTCTTTACTCTGGCATAATGCTCTTGAATGCTTCAGTGTCAATTCCTCTGAAACAGTATGAAGATCCAAGCCTTCAAAAAAGAAAGAATTTTGAAGAAATAATCACCCCCTGTCTTGCAGGAAAGGGAGGAAAAGGAGTATTGAAGATTCTTAGGCTTCTTTTAAGGAATTTCTGTCTAGAAAATTAAGTCTCTAATGAGTAATTGAAGGAAGTCACTTTCCACCTATTTATGGATTTTCTTTTTTGGAGACATCAGAGAACATGGATAATGATGACAGTTGATGCTGGATTTAATTGGCACTTGGGCTGTAAAGCCTTCCTAGGAGTTTGTTCTCCACTATGCTTAAGGAAAAGCTCCATTCATGCATTAAAAACTGATTAAGACAGAAAGGACAAAGAATAGGAAGAAATCATCAGTTTCCAAAGAGAAGACAGTCATGGGCAGGGGAGGTTGGGATCTGCATTGTTCAGCATACGTAGATGTGATCAGACAAGCGTGTAAATAGTGAGGGCACTATAGCCTTAATAACTTCTAAAGCCAGCTGCAAGAGGTGGGAGAAGCCATGACCCTGAATGACAAGTTGATGAAACAGCAAAATTACAAACATTAATTGAAGTATGGCGTTCCTGTCACGTGAGAAGGGGCTGCATATATGAGACTCACATTGGCCAAGAGCCATCTAAGAAGGGGGTCTGTGATAGCCTGCACAATATGTTCATGTTTCTTTGGAATATGAGAAAGTACTGGTTCAGAACTTTGTGAATTTGTCATTGCTTGCACAACTAGTGTAACCAATCACTTGCAACCACTGACATGGACAGCCTTTAAGCCATTTAATTTGTGGAAGCTTTTCCAGGCAGAGCCTGGCAAGAGGACTATTCTTGTCCCTCAATATTCAGAGCCTGACAGTATTTAGAAATAGGATATTTGGCTGCCTCAGTACAATGATTTGTATTACTATAGTTAAAGATAGAAATAAAACAGCATTGAGGAATTGTTTGAGAAAGCCAAAATTTCTAGATGTCAAAAATTATTTTCCATTTGCTCTCTTTTTTTTTCCCCCGTTAATCTGAATATAGAAAGATTCAGAAATTGAGTGGGCTGCAATCTCTGGAAATCTGTTTCAATTGTTTCCAAAGTTTAACACCCCAAAATGAAGAGACTTAAAGTTGCTAGGGGACAAGGTTGTCACTGGAGGAGTAGGGTATAGACATATGACAGCTTTGAGGAGAACAGAACATAATGCTTCTCTGAGAAACTGTACACATGCCACTCACAAAGGACCATATGTTGCATCTTTTACTCCTGCTAGTGAATTGCTGGTCACACATGAGTCACTTGAGATGGATTAACTGATAGTTTTGAGGCAAAAAATGGCACAGTGTAATGCTGCCAGAAAAAAACTAAATCACACCAGCGCATAAAAGTAGCTAATACAGCAGCATAGCAGAGATCAATTACAGTATGAAGTGATTTTTGATGGTTTTGATAGAAAAACATTTTGGAAAGACAAATGGACAAGATAAATTTGGCAAACACTGAGAATGGAAAATGCTGTCTGAAAACAGAAAATACCGACATAAATTTTATAGCAGCTGTATCAGGGAGATGGAAAGTGTCTTCTAAGCCATGGATCTGGTGATGAAGAAGACAACACTCACCCATGTGCTCCTAGCTCTTGGAGGTTGCTTTTTAGTCTAATCATCCAGTAGATGTTTCAGTGTTCTTTCTGGCTCTAGAGCTCAGTCCAGAAGACAGGATACAGTTCGGTTTCCCCCTTGAAACAGTGTCAGCACACATTTGTTTCTGTATCTTCTGTTATGTTAAGTTTCTTCCTTTCAATGTTCAGTGAGTGGCTTTGAAATGATGGAGCCCATGGCTTGGACAGGTGCACTCTTGGCTGGGTTAAGAACTGTCCGGACATCTAGGTCCAGAGAGTGCCAGTGCATGGTACCACATCCAGCTGGGGACAGTCACCAGTGGGGGTCCCCAGGGCTCATTGTTGGGGTCGATCCTGTTTAATATCTTTATTGATGATCCAGTCATGAGCACTGAGGGCACCCTCAGTAAATTTGAGGGTGACACTAAGTTGGGTGGGAGTTTTGATCTGCTGGAGGGAGGAAGGCCCTACAGAGGGATCTGGACAAGCTGGAGGAATAGGCTGAAGCCATGGTGTGAGATTAAACAAGTCCAAGTGTCAGAACCCAGGACATTCCTCTGGCTGCCCTGGAGGACTCGAGACCCTGGCAGAGGGCTCAGAGACCTTGGCATGGAGTCAAAACCACCTGTGCCTTTGATTTTAGCCCTTGATAAAAACAATTCCCAACTTTGTATGAAGATGTACAAGCCACAAGAGTTTGAATAGAATGTTAGTGAATTTATCACAGGATGAAAATGTGGAATTTTGAGTTTTTAGAATGGGGGTTCAGAAGCCAAGATGGAGAGATTTGGGTGTGCCTTGTCCTTCTTCCTTCTTCTTAGCTTCCATCTTCTGGGTGATGTGGGCACTTTTGGATTGGTTTAGAGTAGAGACAAACTGTCTAACACAGGTGATAGGTATTGGAAAATTATTCTAAATAAAGTACAGGTAGTTTTTAGTATAAAAAGATAACACTGCCCCAAGGGCAGGGACTGTGCCACTGACTGACCTGCTGGACAGATCTCAGCAGGCCAGGGAAAGAATGTTATAGATAACAAAAAATAAGCAACCTTGAAAACCAGAACAGAAGAATCCTGACTCCTTCTTCGACTGCCGGGCTGGGAAAAGAGACTCTAACACATCTCGGGGTCATCCTGACCACAGAGACTCCAAGATCCAAGCACCAGGTCCTGTCCTTGGGTCACAACAACCCCATGCACTGCTACAGGCTGGAGAGGAGGGCTGAGAAGGGCCCAGTGGAAAAGGACCTGGGGATGCTGGTCAAGAACTGCTGAAAATGAGCCATGGTGTGCCCAGGTGGAGAGTGACAGCCTGGGCCTGTATCAGCAATAGTGTGGCCAGCAGGAGCAGGGCAGGGCTGTCCCCCTGTGCTGGGCACTGGTGAGGCCACGCCTCGAGGGCTGTGTCCAGTTCTGGGCCCCTCAGTTCCAGAAGGACATTGAGGGGCTGGAGTGGGTCCAGAGAAGGGCAGTGGAGCTGGGAGGGTCTGGAGCAGCAGTTGAGGGAGCTGGGGGTGTTCATCCTGGAGCAAAGGAGGCTCAGGGGTGACTTTATCCCTCTCTAGAACTGCCTGACAGGAGGGTGCAGCCGGGTGGGGATCGGCCTCTCCTCCCAGGCAGCCGGTGACAGGATGAGAGGACACGGCCTCCAGCTGCACCAGGGGAGGTTCAGGTTGGACATCAGCGGGAATTGCTTCACAGAAAGGATGATCAGACTGTGGAAGGGGCTGTCCAGGGACGTGATGGAATCCCTTTCCCCGCAGGTGTTCAAGAAAGAGCTGGACATGGCACTTGGTGTGATGGCCAAGTTGACATGGTGCCATCCAAAGGCTGGAATGGACGATCTCGGAGGTCTTTTCCAACCCCAGTGCTTCTGTGGTTCATGGATGTTAGTTATGAGAATGCCATTGGATATCTCTGTGCTCAACACTAATTCACTCTCCTCCTCAGGAGGCTGCAGTGGCCAGGTGGAGCTGAGTTTTGCTGTAGTTGGTGCTTTGCTGAGCAGTCTTTGCAAAGCAGTGAAAAATGAGGAGTCCTGTGTGACCTAAATGAACTGGTGGTTGCTAAAAATGTTACATAGGGCAATGTGTAACAGAACTAGTGTAAATATAAATGTGATGATTTTTATATGAGGAATGGAAAAGATGACAGGGAATAATAGTAAAGCGACAGAGCAGATAAGGACACAAAGAAGGCAAGAGAGAGACAAAGAAAAAATGCCAGAGGAACAAGGATGATGAGAATGTGTCCCAGCGTAACAAGGAAAAGTAGTTTTTGTTTTTGTCTTGTCTCCCTCCATCCTACTTTTCATTCATTCGGCTTTTTTCCAAGTTTTCTTCCTTTCTTTTTGTTTTGCACAGTTCCTATTCATTATCTTACAACATCCACTTACCAAATCCCTTACTCCAAAAGCCAGCTCCAGAAAATACAAAGGCATCTTTGCAATTCCTGCATATGTCTTTTTATGGTTTAATAGAAGTTTAAAATCAGTTTAAAATTAGTGTTAAGTGATGACTAGGGACGATAGATTGCAAAGATCATAAGATCACTTCCTTGGGGACTGAATACCTGACCTTTATCTTCAAAACAGAGAAAGCTGCCTCTTTTGAAGAGCTAAACCCCCAGTTTTAAATTTTGAATTTTTGGGAAGATCTCATCTGCAGAAGGGGTAATCTCTGCTTGAAATGTACAGGTCTTGATTTGTGTGTGCAGGCTCAGATATCAGAGCCTCCAAAAAAATTACCATCTCAGAGTAATTCAGACTTTCCTAAATTTATTTAGTCATCTCTCTCCACAATGTGTTGCTTAGTGAGTGTCTTTGGAATTTTTTATCACCTTTCCAAACAAAAGATGTGATAATCATGAGTAAGAGGGAAGAAATAATAGAAGAAAATCTCCTCAGACTAGATAATAATGAAGATTATATCTCCACAAACTAATAGGATTTCAGCTAAGGATCTGAATAGAATGTGATAAAAATAATTTTTAAAAGTTAAGCTTTTCCACTGATTTCTAACGAGGTGTAAGAAACCTGTTCTTATAAAATGGGCTAAGTATTTTTGGTTCTGATGCTTCAAGCACCATCTTAGACATAAAAATGTTTTAACCTGCATCAAAATGCTGCAATAAAAATACAGTTCTTAAACATTTTACTTCCATGAACTGTAATGATAAGTAAGAAATACTAATTGAATTACTTATAGGTCACTTTACAGCTGCCACTTATCTTGCATTATTTACTAGATTGTGAGATTAATATTTCCTCAGCACTGTTTGAAATGGTGCCCTATTACAGCAGTGTAGTTGAGGGAAATCTGCATTAAAGCCTGTAATACATACCTGTTTTAAGAAATGTGAAATAATTATGTTGAAATAAAAAAATATAATATAATATAAAAATAATTTGCATAGCATGACATAGCACAGCAGTATCAGGACAAGGATAAAATCAAGACACATATTTTAATAACCTGCACAGTAGATTGTACTGCCTCAAGCTTAAATACCTGAAGCAGAAAACACCACTTTCATTTAAGCTAAAATATTTCATAGACCTTTTGTTCCCCTATAATTTAAATGTTCAAAAAAGAAACATTTCAGGGTTTTACCACCTAATTTTCTGCCTGACTATAATGTGAGGCTGGCAGCATTTCTATTCTCCTATTGTCTCTTTTCCTGTTTTTGTTCCCATTAAATTATTAAAGTGGATTGCTTATGTATTTATGTAATATGTCACACGAAGGGGGCTCATCTGGGCTGTAGTACTAAACAATGAATCAAAATTACAAAACCAATTTCTAAATGCCATACACTTAGATACCTCCAACTTCATATAAACCCATAAAAGAAGACTTTTAAAGAGACCTGTCTAGAATATTATTACCAGAGGCACGAAAGCAAGCACTATTTTTATTGTGTATCAAAGCATCTGGAGGTTTTGCTATCAAGTCAGTTTTAAGAGTAGCTTCAGTAGCTTCAAGGCTCAAGTTAGGAGACATGAGTGCAGCTTTGGCAGTAAGAGAATGTGGTTATAAATTAAAATATATTTTAAACATGATCCGAGAGCTGATAAGAACAAAAGGCTAATGAACTATTAATAGTTACTGTAGGTTAATCAATTATCTGCTATTATAAGCAACCTATTAAGGCTGTGAGACACATTATCCACCTTTTTCCAAATGCTTGTATCACTTAGGGATGTGCTTACAGTCATTAGTAACAAGTACTGTTCATCTTTGTTTATAAAAGCAGTTAGTGCTTAGTTTTTTATACATTTCCATGGCAATTATGACTTATTAATGCTTGTTACTCATCCCTTACCTGGTCTGATTTCAGATAAGATGTACTTTAAATTAAGAAGCGCCAGGCTAAGTCCTGGGTTCTGCCTAAATTGCTGAAGAATTCATAGTTTGTGACTGCAGGCAGGTTTTACAAAGATTAAAGGAAGTCTAGGTAACACCATTATTAAAGGCTTCAGCCATAGCACTCAGTTGCTACCAGAAGCAAAGCTATAACACTGAAGTGTTACACAAAGACAGGAAATGGGAAAATAAATGATGGTGTAGACAAACATTTATTGCAGACCAAGTGGATTAACTGACTTAGAGGGTGGAACTGTTCTAATATATTCTGCCAGTGTTTTGTCTTTTACAAAGCTTGAACTTGTTCATTGACTGCTTTGTCCGGCAAACTTCCCTGTATTATTGAAAATATTTTTCCTTAAAATGTAGATATTGTTTTCTCATTCAAATACCTTGTGTTATATATTCTAATTTCCAAGGGACTTCTCTTGGGCTCATCTCTTCCAGTGTTACTTTTAAACTGGCCAAAATTCCAGTTAGTTTTCAGAGAGGCTCAGAAGACTGAGAGGGCAGCTTGTTTTTTCAGCTTTGTTGGCAGAGTTGACTGCAGCTTCTGTTGGGGCTGGTTTGTATGTGTCTGAGTTCTCGTCATTTTTACTGTTTCTATGGAGTACCAACTGATGGAAAGGAAGAGGTCATTCTGCCTTTTGGCAGGACAGTTGCCTGCCTTCTCTCTTGAATACTGGCTCTTCCTTGCAATTTATTTAAAAATAACAACCCCGAGACCTAAGACAAATCATCTGCTTTTACTTCTCTTAAGATGTTGCAATGTACATCGGAGCTGTTGAAGGGTTTGAACACTCACATGTTTATGCTTTCAGAGCAGTAAGTCCTGGCACCTTGCTGGGCTTTCTGCACACTGGCAAGCCCTGGTGGCACGATCAGTTCTGGAGCATGACTACAGAGTGCAGTCAATCCACAAAATTTGATATCCTTGCTTTCATTGGATAAGTATTTAAAATAATTTTAGAATGCTAATTAACACGTGCCTCATTTTTTCCAATACTGGATATGCTGCTTACATTTCTGTCTTGAAACTATCAAAAGAAAATGATCTCATATAGTACAAAAGTCCCTATTTAATAGGAATGGAAAGGATTAATCATGTGCCTTCTCTCAAATCCGTGAGATTTTACATTGAGAGGAATTTGCCTTTTTAACGTGTTTTCAAAAATTAATGTAAAATGTGAGGTGAAGAGACAAAAGCAGCAGGGTATGCTGAACTAAATTGTGAGTTGCCGATCCTGCCCCTGATACTGAAGCTAATTCTGGATGTTCTCGGGTAGAGTGTATCCCTGCGGAGGTGGGGGAGGCGATGAACGGACGGATACGGCGCTCGCCGGTGCGGATGCGAGCAACCACTCGGTATTCCCAGCCCAACCTCGGCGGGGAGCGGGCACGCCGAGAGGCTCAAAGCCAAACACATCGCGGTGGTGGGTGGTCGCTGGGAGCCCAGAGCTCCGCCGAGCCCAAGGCACATCTCCGGTTGCACCCCTCAGGCAAATGGACGCCTCTGGGTGCGAGCGGCGGCACCGCTGCTCTCGCAGCGAACGGCACCGGCGGCTGCCGCCTCTGCTTCTCCAGGCTGGGGATCCCTCGCAGCCAGCCCCGGGCATGACAGGGAGGGAGGCAGGGAGGGAAGCA
>LTAT01000698.1:10079-21159 GCA_003286495.1 Chlorodrepanis virens | reverse complement strand
GCGGGCGCCCCGAGGCCGGCGCCGTGGATGCCCCGTGTGGGTGACGGGCGGCGCGTTGGGGTGCGGTGAGCTCAGCGCGCAGCGCTCTCTGCCGTGCACGGCGCTGACGCCAGTTCCAGAGCGGCGATCGCTTCTCGGCGGCTCGGAACGCAGTTACCCTCGTGCTGAGCAAAACACTTCTACAGAACCTTTACAGAAAGCCGGGCATGTACAGCAGTGTGGTTCTTTGTCCGTACGTGCGAATTAATAGCCGTCCCCCCGCTGAATTTTCCTGTGTGAAATCCCATGAGAGCGAGAGAATTGGAATTTAACCTTGCTCACCCATCGTTTTCACAGATGAACTGAATTTAAATATGATGCAAATAAAGCTAACGTAGCAGTCGCTTCAAAAGAGTTTTCCAAGCAAAATTCATTGCTTGTGAGTGTGAGGAAGGGCATGAGGCTCAGCTCGCTCCTGATGTGCGCACAGGCACTGGAGCCAGACCGCGTTTCAGAGCAGCACCAGGGCTGTGGACAAGGATGACACCACTTGGGAGAGTGCAGTTCCTCGTTCTGTAACTATCACGTCATCTTTCTTTGCTGCACGGCCTTGCTTTTCAGTTAAATCCACGTTGCACGATTGTGCTCCCATTATTTGGCTTGTTCTGATCATTGCAGATAGACCAGATTTGCTGAAATAGGAAAGGATGACAGCTCCATTAATTACCTACTTTTTAAAATTACTGTTGGAGTGTTTGTGACTATTAGCAACATTGAACTAGCAACAATCTTCCTCGATGAGTCCATGTTGTAGGTATGTTTAGAGATCTTTAAGTAAGCCTGTTTGTGGCAGTTTGGGTATGTCCATTACATTGTCGTTAGTACTGTTTTTACTATTAAGTGCTTTTTTCCTTAGTGACAGATGTCTGAAGTCACAAATCTCTAGCAAACTGTTAGAGGCAGCAGTTAGTTACTTTTATCCACTATCTTGTAATCTTATAAGAATATGTATGCTGTGAAATCATACTTCTTCTCGTTAATGTGTTACATTTATTGATTAAAACCTGCGCCTGCCATTTCATCATCATCCATCCTTTTTGAAACTGCATTGTCCTTGACTTTTGTGTTTCCCAATTTTCTAAGGTCTATCTAACAATAACTACTTTAGAGAGCTGGGTTTTCTTATTAACTTTGTAAGGGCTGTTATTTGCTGATGGACAAAAATGTATTGTGTTAAATTTTTACTTGGGTGTGTATTTGTGACATTTATCTGGTGGAAGCATCTATACAGGTGAAATTGACAGTATGCTATCTTTATTGATTTATGGGTTTTAACACATTCAGGTGGCTTCAGCCTTACTGTGAAGCCTGTCCTCTTTCTTACTTCCCAATTTTTTCTCTACTGAAAATAAATACAAGTTTCCAAACTATTAATGAGCATTGTGCCTTTCTGGCTGTGGCCCACATAGGTTCCATCTTAAGTTGTGCTGGTTTTTTTTGTATAGGGTGCCAGGTGTTTTTGAAGCCTGGCTAAGAATTTCAGAGGTCAGATTGCTTGTTCATCTAGGATCTGAGCTTTGGTGGTTTTTTCCTGCTTTCACCAAGCTGTGGCAGGTTTCCCAGGGAGGTGGGTCTTGGTTATAGAAGTGCATGTGGTTATTCAGCTGCTTGCACACAGGATGTATAGGAAAATGTTCAGTGTAAGTCAGGATAATTGAGGGACCCCTGAAAATGTCCATGTCCTTCAGTTGGTGTAAATTCTGCTGTTACACAGAGGACAGAAGCATACTGATTTACTCCGGTGTTTTACCACAAGGACTAAGAACTGGTGGTTTTTAATAATGCAAAAAATGTTTTATCTCTTGTAGGGACTATGCTGGTTACACTTTAGTAGTGTTTCTGCTATATCTGTAGTTAACTGTTGTAGGTGATGCACGATTAGGTGTTTTGTATTTTTGTCATCAACAGGTGTTTTGATTGTTGTCAAAACTACATTTTCGTATATTGCAACAACAGAGCCAGTACCAAAATGCTTCACCAAATGAAAATCCTTTAGGATCTGAAGTGACTTTATGATGAAGAGTAATGCAGATTATTTATGAAGAGAGTAAAGTTTATGTAGTTTTAGGTGTAGCAAAAATAGTTTATAATACAGCATAAAATGCAATTTCAGGATTGATGTTAATCTATATGCATAAATATTTATCTACAATACATAGCAAACCTTTGCTTTTGCATTTCAAAGTTCTTGGCAATGGTAAGAGGTCCACCAGTGGAAGAGGTGAGGGTAGTTAAGACAAGTGAAATGAATTCTCTAATATCAGAGCACAAGTTACTGACCAAAACAAAGAGAGTAACCTGAGATACTTGAGATATCACACAGGATGTAAGCAGATATTAGTCATACCATAAGACATATGTTAATATGGAAAATACATTGTCATTAAATATTCGAGAGTATTTGATAAAATCTGGAATTGGGAGCTCAGATTTGTTTATGTTGTCTGTCATGTAGAGCCACAGTCTGGTTTTCATTTACAACATCTCATCCCCAGTGCTGCAATTCCAGGAGGAGAGCATTGTACTTTGGTCTTCCCTGTGAGAGCATCTGCAGCTGCATCTTTAAATGGAGCATACATTCTGTTGAGGTGGCAAAATTACAAAATATTAAGTATGTTTGGAATTAATTAAATTAGCTTTTAGGCAGTGAGAGAAGTGTGAACAAAGACCAGAATACTTGACAGCCTGTCTGCAAACTGAACTGCTGTGTGCAAAAGTTGTTTGTGGTTTTTAACAAAGTTCCATCCCCTTCATTGCTCCAAGGCATTTAAAGACTGGCCACCCCATATATTCTTGTGAAGGATCCCAGTCCTTATCTATCAGGAGTTCAGATATATGGTGGAGCTCATCATATGAGCAAAAAAAGCTCACAAATTAGTTTTTGTAAGCTTGTTACAGTATTCTGTACTGTGTACTAAACATGTCTTTAAACACATGTAAGAAGAGAACAAAATGGCCTTTTAAAAAAAGATTGAGGGGGGGTTTGTTTTATCTAATGAATTTTTCATGGTGGATTTAGTAAGGCCATGTGTGATTGTCCTGCTTGAATTTTCCTGGCCTGGCAATTATAAACACAGAAAATTTGCTCCCCCTAACAGCTTACCTTAGTGGAGAACGTGAAGAATTGGCCCCTGACATGCTGATAAATCTGTGACACATTTGGGTACGCAGAGTGAAGTTCAGAATTACTAAATTGCAGAGGAGCAGATGGGAAACAGACAGCTTGAACCCGTGAATTTGGTGGAGAGCAATTGCACGGGCTCAGTCAGTTTGCCAGTTGATGTGCCATCAATTTCAGTAATTTGACTGCTCTTCTGCCTACTTTATTTGGGGTTGATGGGCAGGAGAAAGAATGAATTTTCTGCTGCCTTCCACTTATGACATTTCTTTTTTTTTTTGTGTTTGTCTTGTTTTGATTTAATTTTGGTATGTGGGGTAGACAGTGTGCCTCAGGGAAGAGTATGTTTACAGTGTAAAATATTGTAAATTCTGGTGGGTTTTGATAATAACCGTAACTTTCTTAATCTTTACTTCATGTATTTTATGGAATAATACGAAATCAGATAAATCTAAGACTACAGAGAGTTTCATCAGTAGGCTGATGAAAGCTTTTCAGGTGTTTTACATAAAATGTTTGTCTTTCTGCAACCCATGAGTAAAACGTTTTGCTGTGGGGCTCACTGACAGAAAGATCATGCCTTGGTTTTGGTCTGGGCCTTTTCCAATGAAATGAACTTATTTCTTGATGTAGAAGAAGTGTTCTGCTAGATTTTAATTGACTCATTTTCTTTGGACCTGTTTCTGCAACTTACTGCACAACAATTGCAAATGACTAGTTTGGTGTCAGTAGATGTTTGTGCTTGTCTGTTTCTTGTGTGAGAGCTTCTAGCCTGGCTGAAGCACTCAGCAGGCTTTTCTTTTCCTCTGCTCTTCCCTGACGCAGTATTTAAAATCAGGAGCTGGAAGAACTGATCATCATATTTGCTGATGTATGGCATGAATGATAGAATGAACCCCTGGGTGCTAATTTCATACTGGTGTTTAGAGGATGGCATGTGGTGTCTCCTGGGAAAAGGGAGACACGGGAAAGGCTTTATTGTCACTCTTTGTGGAGGGACAGAATGTAAGGAAATAAAGATGGTGCAGAAGGCAGTCTCACACCTGAGGAGCTGCAGCTGTGCTGATCACCAAAGATTGGGAACAGGCCTGCCCTTAACAGGCCACAGCTGTGTCCAGTAAGAAGCTTCTACAAAAGAGTGGGTTAGCTGGCTGGGGAGAGAGATGGGTTTGTTGGCTGTGAAGGAGCCAGTGCTGGGAGGAGCTGCCCATGAGAATTTTCAATATGATGACAACAACTCTTACCAATGCTTCTCCCATTCTGCCTCTCACTGCACATATCAGTACATCAGCCCTAGGCCTTCTAGTGCCATCAGAGTGCTGAGCAGCTGGTTTTGCTGTCTGACATGAACGTGGTTCTCCACCAACCTCACTGCGCAGCAGCTGGAATGTGCTCAGAATCTTTTCCCTTTTTCTGTGCTGCACATTTCTGTGTCCCTGGTGATGCTGGGCAAAACCTGTTATCATCACCATTGAAGGAATTACTGCCTTGGAGCGAGTTCTCTTAAGCAGATAAAATACTTGTGTTCTGTGGAAGGAACGTGGACAAACAGAAGAACAGAGGGGAGGTCCACTTGCTTTGTTTGTTGTCACTTCACTGCTTCAGGCCTTCTGAGCACACGTGCAGTAGGAGAGAAACTCCTCAGGAGGACAGCGCCCAGGTGCTGTTCGTGTGCTTTGGAGCCAGACTGTCAGGGCATTATCTGGGCAGGCCTGTGCTGTGGTGGTGGAAGAGAATTGCCTCTGAAAGCTGAACACCCTCCTGCTGCTTGGGCTGGGATGGCGATGGCCCTGCAGATGCAGCTCTGTTGTATTTGCAGACAGGAATGATGGATCTGACTCCAGGCTCTCAGAAGGCTAATTTATTACTTTATGATACTATATTATATTAAAGAATGCTATACTATACTGAAGAATACAGAAAGGATACTTACAGAATGCTAAAAAGATAATAATGAAATTTTGTGACTCTTTCCAGAACCCCAACACAGCTTGGCCCTGATTGGCCCATGAGTCAAAACTCACACAGAATCCAGTGAAACAATCTCCAAACACATTCCACATGAGCACAACACGGGAGAAACTAATAAGAATTGTTTTTCTTTTTCTCTGAGGCTTCTCAGCTTCCCAGGAGAAAAATCCTGGGTGAAGGAATTTTTCAGAGAATGTGAATGGCACAGAGCTCCCAGGGATAAATGTGGATGGCATCTCTGCCCTCCCTGGGGCTGTTCAGCATCTCTCCAGCTGGGCTCTGCCAGGTGGAGCTTTCTTTGTCCCCCCCTCTTTTAACAGCCTCTGGCTCCAGTTGGTTCAGAGAAAGACGCAAAAATATTGTGAATGCGTTTCTAAATCTCAAAAATGAAAGATGATCCTAAAATGATTCTTAAAAGTTCATTGTTTCAACCAAATATTCATGCAGGGCCCAGTCCAGTCATGCTCAGTCCGTGTGTTTCAGGTACAGCTCAAATCTGCAGGAACATGCCAGTTCCAGGTGCCAGCTTTTTTGCCAGACAGGTTATTGACTCTACATCCAGAGTTCTGCTGCCATGGGAGAGCGGAGTGTGTGCATGCCTGCTTTATGTGAGTGCCTCCCAGCAGGTGCAGAGGGGTTAGATCACACAGGGATTGTGCTGGCAGTGTTGAGATTCACAAAGCACAGCAGTGCCAACCTCTTGTGTGCCAGGGAGGAGGCAAAGAGCCCGTGGTGGTGGCTCCCTGGAGGCAGGAGGAGCCCTACGTGCAGTGAGGGGATGTGTGTGAAGGGAGCACAGAGCCAGGCTGTGCATGATTATTTCCTGAAACTTACTGCTGTGAGGTGTTTTGGGTGCCAGAAATGTTTTTTAAAAGGAATGGGGGGTGGGGTCTGAAGCAAGTCTGTGTGGATCTTACACCTCTCCAGTGGTCCATGTGTGAATCATGTAGGCCATCAGAGACATCTTGTGTTCAGAAATCGTAAAATACCTGTTGTGACATCTTGTTAGCATTATGAAGCTTATACCAAATTCTGTTGGTTTGCCCTTTCCTGGTAGTAATGGAAAGAAGGCATTTCTGCCAGGTACCTGGGCCCTGGGCTTTGATCTCCTGTTCTGACCCAAACCAGAATTCTACTGTTCTCTGACTACCTACATGAGGGCAGTAGAGCCACTGAACTCTGTCTTTACATTTGACTTGCAAAAGCCTAAATTACGTGGGCAAGTCAGCTGCTGCAGAAGTATGCCTTTTATTTCCTGACTTTTTCCCATTTAAATAATTCCTTCATCATCTGAGCTGAGGTGTCAGCTAAAAATAAACACGCATTGAACAATTGGTTGAAGAGCCTCCAGTGCTTTCAGATTGTAGGATGGAGCCATGGAAAAGAGAGAAAAAAAAAAAACCAAACCAAAACTAGCTAGGGACCAGTTCAGATTGATGCACTTTTGTTTCAGTGCTAATTTTTCCTTTACATCTCCAGATTTAAAACATACATTCCCTTAGATCATCCTCATAAACACCTGTATCCAGTTTGCAGAGTGAAGGTGGATATAATCGAGTCATGCTGTAGAATAAATATGAGGTACTCAACTGAGGATAAAGTTTTCATCCTCAGCGAAGTGAGTGAGCTGTCCAGATAATCTGGAGTTTTAGAGCTCTGATATTTTCCATAGCATTTAAAGGAATCTGCCCTGAAGGTAAGAGAAGACCTAGAGGTCAAGACTGGCCAAGGGAAAATTTCCAGTTGGATTTACATCTTCTGAAACCCCTCATCTTAAAGGCAGCTTCCTGTAAGTACAGGTCAGTGCTTCTGGAAGTCTCCCTTGGACAGCATCCCTGGGACATAGCCTAATATTTATTTTCTTTCTTTAATGCCTTTCACAACCATTAAATGATGCCCTCCCTGCAGAACAGTTTAGTGCTGGCCTCTCTGCCTTTCTCACGGAGATTAAGATAAGGACAGTCCAGTTTGTTTGTTATGTCACTGAATCTGAGATCAAGTGCTTCCTAATAACTTAATCCAGACTTCTGCAGTCTTTTTCAGCAAAATGCTGGTGTTGCTGTGGGTGAAATCAGCAGTTGCAGGGACACACTTCTTTGTGAAGTGAAACTTTAGAGAATCAGTGGTTGAGGTGTACCTAAAACCGTGTTGCCCACACCAGTTCCTGTTCAAATACAGTTGTAGTATCCCTAACAATAAGCTGTTTTATCAGCTGAACTGCAGCCAGCCCCACCAGAAGACATCCTGAGAGGCCAGCTAACCCTGCAGGTGGTGCAGTCAGCGCTGTGCTGAAGCAGTGTTGTGCCATTTTGCGTGAGAGAGGATGAGCTGCAAGGCAGGGGATTTTGCAGTGCTTTGCATTTTCACTTGCAGCTCTTCCAGACGTGGGGCTGGGCTGGGGCTGCAGCTGCAGCTTGCTCTCTGTGTGTTCTGTGTGCCTTCTCCAGCTCGTAGGAGTTCCTGTGCTGCTCCTGTGTGTGTGGTTGTAGCTGGAGCACTGAGTAGCAAAGCCTTGCTCTTTACATGTATCATCATGCATTTCTGCTTGCTGTGCTAATACTTACTAACAGATAATGTTATTTGGCTTTGAATACCTTTGTCCCTGTTGGAATTGGGTATGTACGTGTGTGTTGAGTGCACCAGTGAGTTAATTCACTTTAGTGACCAAACTGAAATACAAACAAAAGATGTCTTGGACCAAAAGCAAAATCAGATCAATAGCCTTTTGTGAATCCTTAGTCTACTCTGCAACTACCCCTTGAAAAGCTGTGCTCAGGCCAGGGAAAACCAAGGGCCAGAAAAAACCTAGGGATGTGACTGGTCAAGAGTGAGTTGTGCTGGCAGAGCTGTATTAGGAAGATTAGCCACCATCTGTTCACCCAAATCCTGCACCTGCCTCTCGACTGTACCACTGTTCATCAAGCAGTGATCTTCCTCAAAATATTAAAGAATTGCAGGATGAAATAACAAAGCTCTACAGTCTCCCAAATGTTCTTGTTTCCTTTCAGTTTTGTAGTAGTCCACGGGAAATAATTGCATGTGGTGCTATGAAATGTTCTGATCATATATGTGGATTTAACACAAAAGGTCCTGACTTAGCAATACTGCTTTCCTTTTAATCTTTGCACTTCCCTTCCTGACTTCTTACTGATTTTTGTGTCAAGCAGCACACGGTGTACCGTGGTTGACAAAATGTTACTTTTTCTTTGGTAATTATTTTTGTGAAATCAAACACCTGGAATATGAATTTCTGTGAGTCATTCTTGCTAGTTGCAGTTATGGTTAAGTCCCTCTGGCTTCTCTGATTCCTGCTTAGCATAGTGGTAGAGCAGTCTGTGGCACTTCCAGTGATGGGTGATATTAGCCTTTATTCATTTCATGGAATTTCATAATGAACTTCCATAGTGATATTAGCCTTTATTCATTTCATGGAATTTCATAATGAAACCCATGAAATCCCACTTGGGAAAAGGGACTTCAGGAGGAAAGGGGGTGCAACAGTTGTCAGTGAGCACTGCTCCCCATCAGAAGCTCTGGGCAGAGACTCTGGTGGAGAGAGAAGCAGCTCCAGCCCAGCAGTGATTTCTCAGACATAAAAATACCATCTCACACTGCAGAAGCTTTGAACAAATAAAAAATTCCAAATGTAGCCTGAGCATTGTCATTTCCTGAATATTCCTTTAACATAAGGTTGATAATTTCTTAAGGAAATACGTGTTCACAAGAAGAAAAAGTCTGTCACCACATCTACCTAAATCTCCTTGGGAGTTACCAGCTCTAGCCATGTCTCTTTGGTCATCTTCATACGGCGCTTTCCCGTGTTCACATCTACTAAAAGTACCTAGAACTCCACGTTACCAGCCACGGTCCCTTTTCTGACAGCATGCTGGTAATGATGGCTGGGTTCTTTTCTGGTAGAATTAGGCACTCCAGCTTCTACTGCAGAGGGGAAATTGTAGTTGCTTGTGGTGACGGGGCCATTTCTGGGCTTTCTGGGTTCTGAGAGGTGCATGGTGATGTGTCAGTGCTGCCATTGCACCTGCAGCTCTTCAGCCCACGCTTGGTTTCCCTGCAATGCAGTGGTGGAGGGCTGTGGCTGAGCACCTCCCTGGCCCAGGGGCAGGCAGGTATCACCCTCAGCAAACACACAGACGGGGTGCAGGCAGCCTGCAGAGCACGTGTGCTGCAGGGCCAGGAGTTAAGGTCAGAATTTCCCAGACAAGAATGCCTGAATTGCTGTGCCCTACTTACCCAACTGTGAGCTGGATTAAAGAAAGGGAGAGTTTAGAGTACGTTTAGAGTTTAGACTTTGGGTACATTTAGTGGGAGAAGAGATGTTGTCTTTTGTATCTGTCCAGGTGGTCCTTTTGAAGCAAGCCAAAATAAGCTTCCTCACCTGGGTAACGGCCTGAATAGGTTGGCAGGGTGTGAATCCATTTTCAACACATCTAAAGAAAAGTGTAACAGTTTGCCAGTGCACAGCCTTTCATTTATCTTTTTCTTAGCAGGTTTTTTCTTTGGCCACTGAGTTAGGCTGAGGCCTAATTTTTTTTTTTTTTTTTAACCGTAGGCAGTTCTAAAGTAGCAAACTATTAATAGTGAAATATTGGTTTAGAAGAACACTAATGCACAGGGGATTCTAGAGCAAACGAGGCAATGCTGTCAATGGTTCAGATTGTTCTTAATTACAATAATGGCATTATAGGAGCTGCAGTTGCTGTTGGGCACAAAAGAAGATAATGATAATGTCAGAGTGCTCAGAGCAAATGCAGTATAATGCATTGCAGGGCTGAATTCAAAAGATGATATGCCTAACTTGTCGTCAGAGTGCATGAAGAAGAAGAATGGTAAAAGGTCAGAACACTTTTTGTTGTAACTGTGTGGTTCAGGGGTTTGGGTTTTGTGGCTTGTTTGGGGGTTTTTGTGGCCTATGCTTTCAGGTTTAAGAAGAAATGTCAGGTCTCATTTGTTTAAATGGTAAGTATTAATTTTATTAGAAGGTGCGATCCCATCTGTCCTACCTGCTTGGAATAAAGAGCATCACTCTTGCTTGGAGAAGGAAAGGAGATATCTATTGGCTCAGTACCCTCATATCCTCAACACGTTTGATATTGATCCTGTCAGAATAAAGGAACAGGAATATGGTAGATTTGGCTCCAAGTCAGAATTTGCCCCAGTAGCCTCTGGAGGTTTGTCCAGACCTATTTGATTCATGTGATCCCAGTTTTAAAATGAACTCTGACTTTAGGCGTGTTTGAAAGCTGCATTAGAATTTTATGGCTAGAGGCCAAATCTGAATTGCAGCACTTTTAAACATTCTTATGCTGTGCTCTCAAATTCATGACTGCAGAGAAAGAGACTTTGCTGTTTGACTGCAAAGTAAAGCTAGCAGCAGAGCAGCTCGTGGTCTCACATTCTTGTCACTGCTTTGGTAAAATTCCCAATCATACGCAAGGACACATAATAAACTGGAAAATAGTGGTGGTATTCCTCATTATACCACGAGTGCTCCAAGTGACTTAGTGTCCTGCCTAACTCATAAATCCTTACTGCAGTGGTGGGTTGAACTGGAAACAATCAGCATCCAGTTGATCTGCAGCTTTATTATCCTGGTAATTTTTAACTGACTTGAAATAGTTACCCGCAAATAAATCATCTTTCCTGAGTTGATGCGGTTACTCCCAAACGAAACGGTTTATGCAGAATGCGAATAAATGGTTTTTAGGAGTTGTTGTGTGATGCAGAAGAAGGCAGCGTGTAAGCACAGCTTTTCCTCCGCAGCCGCAGGGTGCAGGTGCTCTGTAGGGCACAAGGTGGCTCCAGCTGACGAGGAAAGCTGGTGCGAGCAGCCCGAGTGCCAGGGATGAGTCCCGAGGAATCAATCGGCTGCTGCTGTGTCAGAATGGAGCTCAGCAGATCCCTGCTATTCGGAAAATGAGCTGCATCTAAATG
>LTAT01000698.1:0-10066 GCA_003286495.1 Chlorodrepanis virens | reverse complement strand
TATCCTGGTAATTTTTAACTGACTTGAAATAGTTACCCGCAAATAAATCATCTTTGACCGAGTTGATGCGGTTACTCCCAAACGAAACGGTTTATGCAGAATGTGAATAAATGGTTTTTAGGAGTTGTTGTGTGAGCTTTTCCTCCGCAGCCGCAGGGTGCAGGTGCTCTGTAGGGCACAAGGTGGCTCCAGCTGACGAGGAAAGCTGGTGCGAGCAGCCCGAGTGCCAGGGATGAGTCCCGAGGAATCAATCGGCTGCTGCTGTGTCAGAATGGAGCTCAGCAGATCCCTGCTATTCGGAAAATGAGCTGCATCTAAATGGCCTGCAGCAGAAAGCCGTGCCTGGCCTGAGAGTCAAACCAGTGCATTCAGATTGCATCTGGGGTCTTGTATTTCCTCCTTGACGGAGTTCCCCCAGTGGATTTTATCAGACATTTTGCCTGTGTAAAAGGTAATTGTGTGCAGAACAGCATTCCCAGGGTAAGCTATTGAAATAAACAGGGTTGGTGTACACAGAGAGAACACAAATGTCAAGTAAGCAAGGCAGAAGATAGGACAGAATCAAAGCTTAATGAGAAGGGGGTTGGGGTTTTTGGTCTGGCTTGTTTGGGTGTTTTTGGAAACAGGTCATTATAATTTAATGGATAGATGAGAGAAAAGACAAGTTGATAAGAAAACCCCATATTCTAAACAGACAATCAGAAGTGCTTTGTGTCTGTTGTTGGTCTTGCACCCTCTAAAATAGCAGTTTTGTTTTCAGAGTCTCCTAGAAGTAAATCACTTGCCCATTGCTATTTCTGATATGATATTAGCTGCTAACAGTCTGGCCTTACACAGAACATCTTCAGCTGACTGAAACACATGAGAATTTTAAGGTGAGATCAGAAAAGGAGAAATGTTTGTTCTTCCTGCACCATCTGCTTGGGCAACTGAGGCAGAAAAGGTGAATTGATTTACTCATGTGATCTTCTGCAGGCGAAGAAGTGGAAGGAAGCAGTGGTCTCCTCATTTCTGTGGTTAGTCCTGCTCCATTAGGCAGCTTTGTGCCATTCACAGTTTTTGTTGGTTTTTTAACCTCTGATGGATGTCCTGATACAGTTGAGATTTTTATATGAAACTGAACTTTTAACTGGTTGGGGTTCTTTGGTTGGTCAGTTGGTTTTTATATGTGAACTAGGTAGAAGTTTCCTGGGGTTGGAATTTTTAAATATGCTTTACATACAGTAGCAGCAGGAATTACATTAAATAGATCTATGAAGAAATAACATTTCTTAATGTGATCTTTGACTCTCCCCCAAAGAAGGAAGGCTTGGTTACGAGGTTTAAGATGTTTTACTTAATAACAGTCTTTCTCAAAGTTATATCAGGTGTTAAAAAAATTTTATAAATCTAACTTCACTGTATTATTTAATTTAAAAGTCTTGAAGTGTATAGTTTTCTTCTCTAACATCTAATGTTAAATACAGTGAAATAGATTAGGTACCAGACCTACACAGAGTTAATGTTAAAACAGCACAAAGCACAATTTTGACTTTGTAAATTCTTTGTATTTTCATTTTTAAACAAATTAGTTTTATGAAAAGTTAGCTGTGGGCTTGGTTCTAATTACTAGCTCCCCTTGTTAGATGTAATCCCTTTGTTCTTCATTCAGACAGAACGCCCGTTAGGGTCAAAGAAAGTTTTGACTGAATAAGGAATACAGCAAGTGGCTGTAGTTTTAGTACATGTAGGGCCAGATTGTGGGTCAGGGCCAGCTTTAAGTGTACAGCTCCAGTGATTCCACATCTTGTGCATAATAGGCAGATCCTTCTCACTGTTATGGTGGCACTTTATTAACATGTCAAACACAGAAGGAAAAAACCTGACAGTGTTATGGCTGCTCAGAATCTTATTAGCACATCTTGGTGTTTTGTGTTTCTGAACTGAAATTATGCAAATATGTCTTCAAAAACATTTCCCTGTTTTCATGAGAGAGCAAAGAAAATAGAAGTAATCAAAAACTGGTATTAAATACTCAAATAGTTTGTGCAATTAATAAATCTGTCGTTGCAGAATAGAAGGTCTGTGGGCTGGAGCTGGCTCTTAACTTAATGTTAACTTACATTTAATTAGCCAGACCAGATGGAATCTGGCTAAGCTTTGCATGGAGGCTTGTGGGAGAAAGACATAATCTTCCATTTTGTCAAAGGAACTAATACCACAGATTAAAGGTCGGTGTTCTTTTCAGAATTTAAAGAGTGGATGCACTGTGGCTGACAGCAAGAAACAGCAAGGGCACTAACAAATTAGCTTAACCCCTGGATGACTGGCATAGCAGCTCTGCTTCATTCACTTCCCCAGCTCAAACCATCAGTCTCCAGTTGCAGTAATAAATCCCAGGGAGATAAAAATGTCTGTAAATTTTATTCTTTTGTCAGGGAAGTAGAGTTGTGTGTAGGCACTTATCATGGCTAGAGGGGTGAAGTTGTGGGAAATGTTTTCTTACTCAGTGGAGTAAAACTTCATGCTGTTCAGATGCTAAGCACTTGGGATCAGTCTGGCAAACCACTTAATTCCCCTGCTAACAATGAGTGTGCAAGGAGACAAGTCAAAGATACAAGTCAAGAAGCCATTCATGGCTCAGAGAGGTGCATACATGGATCATGTCAGAGTAGGCAGAGCTTAAGGACTAAATCAGGCACATTCTCTGCTAAGGCTTGGAAATGGAGTGCAAAGAGGGAATGGAGCTATCAGACAGCCTTAAGGAAAGCTGCAAGAAATTGCACATTTTTAAAAGTGGAGAAATGGGAGTCTATTAAAAAAACAGAGAGAGAGAGGAAGGAAGGAAGAAAGAAGGAGAGAAAGAAGGGAAGGGAAGCTAGTGCTAATTGTCTGAGCTTTTAACCAGTCTTTGGGGGTACTTCCCAGGGGCGTCAGGAAGGTAGGAGAGAGTTCTTTCTGAGGTGGAGGATAACAACACACATACCAAGAAATAATACAGTCTTAGAGTTGCTATGGGACATCACATAATCCTGCAGAAAAGAAGGTCCCCTCGGCAGCAAGTAACAGTTACTACACCTTTGGTCTGCCACCTTTGTGTATCTTATTTACAGTGGAAATACCTGTGCACGGTCCAGCTTGGGAAAGGAAGCTGGAAATAAGCACCTGCTCTTTGAGTCAGGGTTATGCCTGTGTTCATGTACAGCAGCAGGGAATGAAATACCTGTTGGACCTTTCTCAGCTGGAATGCAGGCACCTGCAGAGCTTTATTATCTTGCTCATTTTTAACTGGTAGGTGTCTTTTGAACCCCCAAATAACATAGCACATCTAGGTGCTTAAGTTCCACGATATGTAAAATCCCCTGGTAGTCACAATGTAGTTTTAAACACTTAAAAACAAGCCTTTCAAAACATTCTAGAGCTTCCTTCTACATTTGGTAAAGTTTTTTGCTCCCAGACCACCTTGCCTAGATTGTTGCATTGGGACTTTCCCTTGATGGCCACTGCCCATTTGATGGTTGTATCACTGAAGTGAAACCCCTTGGATGAGATGGGCTCAGCTCTTATAAAGAGTGGAGCAGTTTGCACATCTCAGTTATTAAATTGTGCTGGCTGACAGTCCCAGGAGAGAGAGCTGAGGACCTGAATGAACATGAGAACTATGGGACTGTGCAACCTATTTATGATTGCCTTATCATAAATTGCCTTATGTAGATAGAGATTTGATACACTGAGGTGAGAAAATCTGTGCTGCTGTTTACTGTAGCTTTTTTAAAATGCAAGATTCCAGCACCACGCTCTGCAAGGTGCACAGAGTAAAAAAAAGTAATTTTAATGTGGAAAGCTCTTCTACTGTGTCAGCTAAACTGGAGATTTGGAATCCCACTGAGTACTTTGAAAGGTGTATGCACATGTATTTATGTTGATGCTTTCATCTCTTCTCTCATTTTTAAATAATTGCATCCTGGGGATGGAAGAATTATTTTACTAGTCCCTGCTTACTAGACCACGTTTATATACAGTTACCAACTGGTGGCAATGGAGATACCACAGTTATTTTCCATTCTGAGTTACTGAGATATTTCAGATATCACTTGGGGACAAAATATTTGAAGGGAATGCTAAATTTTAAACCCATTGTAGCTACAAATGATGGAATTAGCATTTACTTATCAAGTAGCTCATTTCAGCTGTTATAAAAGCAGAGAAGTGTAAGAGTAGGTAGTGCACTTTTGGGAGAGGCACTTTGGGAGTAGTATGAGAATAATTCTTTTGCTTTCCTTGTCAGGTAAAACTTAGCAGTGCACATCTAAGCTCTGAGAAATGCCCACACAGTGCAGCCCAGTAGGATTTGTCCCAACAAGTACATTTGAGGAGAACCTTTCTAAGCAGAGTCATTCATCTGCCTTTGATAAGTGTGTCCGGTGGGGATCACACTCAGTATTGTGAGGGCACGAGTACAAACTCTGCTTTCATTAAACTGAGAAAACGTTGCTGAAATCAGAAGAGTTTGGGAGCTGCCCTTTTCAGGGAAGTACTGTGCAGTATGAAACTTGCCAAAAACTAATGGATTGTTTGCAGGAAATTGGAAGTTAAAGTGCATGAGTCAGTCTACTTCAAGGCTGAACAGTTTCCACTGAACTTAAATAATGAATGCCAAAACCTAGAGACAGTACAAGCAGCTGCAGCAGTTTTCTTCAGTTGTTTTATCCAGGCACTGTAAGGGATTTTGTGTTTAGCAGAGTCCTCCTTGTCTTCTAGTTCGCCAGGCTTTAAAAGTGTTACCTACCTTGTTGTTACTGACATGGAAACCTTTGCACAAGAAGCTGCAACCCAAGAATTTTTATTCTTGCTTCAGAGCAGTTACTACAGAGTACAGACTAGAATGTGCAGTTTCAGGGACTTCATCTGCAGGAAACAGCTACGTACTTTGTAATGACAACCAAAAAAGGAGAGGATAATATTTTTCCTCAGAAGTGATACGTGTTAGCCTCGCACTTCTCAAAACAGTCAGGCCATTTACTTCCTGGTGTGTACAAGGATTTCAATGTACCTAATGAAATATATCAAACACTGGGTGGAAGACAGAATCATTCTCAATAATTTTGATTTGTGACGGATCTTATGCCCAGAGCATGATTGTTCAATAGACTACTTTTTCCCAGGCTACTAAATGAATCTAGTAGGAGTGCAGGAAAGGAAGGAGGTGTTTGTGTATGTGCATGTGGCTTAGATTTCTTTAATTTGAATTAGTTATTTGATGTCTTTAATCTGAATTGGTTATTTGATGTCTGTGCATGTAGAGAGTAGTTGAGGGTATGCATGGCTGAGCAGATTCTTTGTCCTGTTGTGTGCTTCTGTTCTCCAGTTCTCTCAATATTCTCAACATTTCTGAGCTGGAGAATCTCTGAGTGCACCAGAGCTTTGGGACTTTGGGTCTCATCCTCGCGAGAGATGCTCCAGGTCACTAAGCACCCCTGTGGCCCAGAACTGGGCACAGCACTCCAGGTGTGGACGTGCAGGTGCAAAGCTCTCCCCAGTGCCATAGCTTTCCACCACGCACAGCATCCATGCAGCTCTTCAGCTGTGGTGTGGACATGAGTATGGCCATGAGGCTTTAAGAAAGTCTCAGGGTTTTGCTGTATGAAATTCACATGTTGGCTAAATGCTTCTTGATGAGATTTAGTCTGAGTAACCTTAACATTATTTAGAAAAGCAATTAACTGCTTTTTTCAAGTAGAGAACAGTCCCGAATCAGGAGGAAAAAAATATTTTGTTTTGTTTTCTTCTTTTATCTCTTTTCAATTACGTGGGAACATGACTGAGGTTTTCAAAGGCAGCTGTAGACTTTGATTGGGCTGAGTCAATGTAGAAAGGTCTAGAAAAAATCTAGAAAGGTGCCCACCTAGAGGTGCCTCATAAATAGTGGCTACAGACTTAGCTGTGTTCATTTACATGCATGTAACTCATTCTGCCCCTCAGTTTTAATCTGCAGCTCTTTCCTGGCAGAATTTACCATAAGGCCACGTGAATACTTGCACAAGAGATGTTGATCGTGTGGGAGTGAGATTGATCAACAAGTTTGGAACAAGGTGCAATTGCCCCTTTCAAAAGCAGTGGCCGTGGCACAGGTTCCTGCATTAGTTAGGGATATTTAATTATTGTGTGCCTCAGTTTCCAGATGTGTGAAGTGGAGCGGTGACGGGGATTAAATTTGGAAGAACCTTTGAGCTTTCTCGGTGAGAAATGTTAAGGGTTATTAAGTGTGAATGTGGTGAAAGGCTTAGCAGACAGGTGTGGATTAAAGAAATGGTTAGAAATCCAGTAATTTAGTTCTAGGTTTAATTGAAAGTTGTAATCCCAGCAATTGGTGCCAGTGTCTTCTAGGATTTAAATGCAGCGCAGTGGAGCGTGTAATTTAAAGCTTTACAGAACAGTTATATGTTTATCACTCAGCACGTGTTAGCATTATTCCTGTGGAATGCTCTTAATTAAAATCCAGGAGCTGCTTACAGTGCATTTGAAGCTCGCTATCATGAGCACTCAGTCGAGTTAGCAGCAAAATTAATTTAAAGGTGTTACTATGAGACACGGAACAACACGACACGGACACGCTGCTGTCCTCAAGGTAGAAAAAGCAGTTTATTTTCTGACTCCAACATTTATAGATTTCCAAAAGTGACAGTGGATTGGAGGGTGACAGTGCCACCTCTCCAGTGACACCGGACAAACCAACAGCCCATCAAATTTCTCTTCTTCCATAAAAGAATGCAAAACAAGAAGTTATTTACAGAAAGTGTGGAGAAGGTTCGTTACAAGAATGTAATCATCAGAAGGCTTGGAAAATCTTAAACAATCAGGGTGACATAAAGGAATGATTTTTCCCTGAGCTCCGATACCATTGGCAGGCGCTTTTGTAACCGGCGCTGTCAGGATCGCACGGGAGGTTTGGCAGCTGATTCCTTGCTGATCAAATGGCTTCTGTTTTCATTTTTCAAATCCTAATATTAGCTCAAGTAGGAGGAAAGGCACTTTCAGTTGGGGCAGCAGAAAACAGGGTGCTTTTGCAGCAAAATAGCCATTAGGGCGAGCCTAGTTTACACATTGTGCTCTGACATCGCAGGCTTCAAAGCCAGATTTGTTTTGAAGAGTTACACCCAGAGAATCTCTTGATAAATGGGTGAGATCCCTTGCTCTGTTTTTGAAGGGAAGGAGCACACACCAAAATAAGTGCTTTGTAACATAGTGTTGCTTCTTTCTGAAATTTTGCATTGTTTTTTGGGGCCTGATGCTCGATAGATAGGGTTAATTGTTTCAGTGTGATTAAGCAAGGTTTTAAACATAAATTCTAACTTTTTGACCCCATTAATCATAAAACTGCGTGATCTTGCTTACTGTAACATTGCTTTTTCTTTTCAATTGATGAGTCATGAGCATATATTAAATACAATTTCTTTAAAAATAATTTTTAAAAGTCCTTCTTGCATCTTAAAATGATTTTGTAAGCCAAGAATTCAGCATATGTATGTCAGTACATATTGCAGTGGGCTTATGATATATTAGCTTCAATGAAAATTAGTTCTAAATTAGAGTAGACTTTGAAAAAGGGTTGTGGGCACATGTTTTTGGGAGTGGCTGGAAGAACTTACTGTAGGGGAAGGTTCAGCCCTGTGTGTCCTCTACCTAGAAACCAGATAGGCCGATGTTTCTAGTTAAAGCAAGATGCAGAATTTAAAGCAAGGAACTGCTGAATATGAAAATTAATTTTTGTGTTTACACAAAAAGAAAAAAAAATCCAGCTATGGTCTAATTCATTTTCTTTGCTTTCCTTTCCAAAAATATGTTTAGAAATTAAATAAAAAGCATTGAAGTATTTCAACAACCAGTTGGTTGTGGGTTTTTGGTTTAGTTTTGGATGTTTTTATTGTTTTGTTTTGGTTTGGTTTTCATAATGCCATTAAAACTTCTTTGGAGGGTAACAACCCCCTTGAGGACCAAAGCCCTGCCCTGTTACAGCCAACGCTCACAGGGCTTTTTAACCCACTCAGTGCACAGGGAAATCACAGAATTGAGAAATCAGGGAGCTGAGCGAAAACTGAACACAGACCCACGACAACATCGAATTCTTTCTGTTGCTCAGTTGAAAACCAAGCGTGTTTTGAAGCCTGTGGCCTTTTGGAAGTGTAGGAATATTTAACTCCTGCATGCCTCTTGTGCTGTGTGCCACGACTGGCTGCCCTTCTGTATTGCAGAGCTTCCCGGAGCCGAGGTGAGCCCTGGGAGCGGCTGGCTGGGGAAACTGAGGCACAGAGCCATGGCCTCTGCAGGTGAAGCCAGCTCCAGTGCTTCCTCTGCCCTTTGGACTTTGGGGATCCCTGTGTTCTCTCCCTGCTGGCTCGCCCTCTTCCAGGTTGTTTTGTTCCTGCGCCGCTTTCCCGTTCTTCCCCCAGAGAGCAGCCGCTCGTTAATTTATCTGCAGATAAGAAATTGTGTGTACAATTAGCAAAAGCCTTCTTTGGTCGTTCACCCTGATCCCTCCCCCCTGTTTTCCTCTAATTCCTGGTGACCCTCCTTTGACTTTTATTACCTTTTAAGAAGTGGCAGAATCAGGCCATTAAGTCAAAGTGAGTTATGAAATACTTAACCCTCTTGTCTCCCCTCTGGAACACCAACCGCACACGCACCAGTTACTCGTGGAGGGCTTTTTTTAGAGAAAAGTTTGATGTCTGAGTGTTTGTACGTAGCCTGGATTGCAACATACATAAGATACAAAAGGATAAAACCAGAAACTGAATTTTCTCCCTGTCTGAATCCCTCGTGTCTCCAGGACCTCTACTTTTACCATTTTAAAAATGAATTTTGGATAAAATAAAAAATAAAAAAGCCACTGCGGGGCTCCACACTTTATTCAAGGAGTTAAAAGTCTGGAGCTGTGCTTGATGAGCCAGATGGTCTTCAACAGTAACATTGTTCATATTGTTTAGATTATCCTGTTGCAAGTACAGTGCCTCGTTTACCTTTTATGGAAGAAAGTGTGGAAAATTGACCACAGATGTAAGTAACCAAGAATGATGGCTGAGGCAATTCTTACCAGGCCTCCCTCTCTAACACGCCTGATCCTGCAGATAAAAATAAATAGAGAAATGTGAGGCAGCATGAGAAATATCTAGTGTTACCTATTTAAGTGTTTAATTTGAGCTCTGCGAGCTACTAAAATCTTTATTTTCTTAGACTGAGATTTCTTCATATTGAACTGGTTTCAGTCTCTTGGTGTAGGCAGCCCGAGTGTAGATTTTTATCCAGGTACTAAATAGCACATCATTATATATTTTTTTCCATTCTGGTTGAAAAAAAGGGTGTGGGAAGAAGCCAGCTACGCTGACCTCAAATACAGTTTATGGTCCAAAAATCTTCATGAGAAGATTGGTACCCTTTTTGTGCTGTAATGAGAGAGCACAAACTCCCCATTAATATTGATTTGATTGGTATCAGAAGCAAAGGCTGCCCCGAATTAATTAGAGGTAGCTCATTGTTACTCCTGATAATGGGCTGTTGAATTAGTGAAGCATCTTACAAGTCAGTTTCAGATTGAAATAAACTTTTTTAGACAGGTATCTCTTTTGTGCAGTATCTGGAATTGGAAGGCTCAACAGAACAAAGGGAAAATGCTGCAAATGAAAGCAATAAAGGCTGTTTTATAAAGTCCTTTTGTCTCCTATCACTTTTCTTTCTCTCCCTCATTTCCTTCCTCTGATTAGGAGCTGCTGTCAAAGTGCATTTACTTATGGCAAGTGGTTCCCGCCGGAGCCCGGGGCTGGAGCTGCTGCATTTGCATGCAGGTGCTCTGTGCTGGGGCACAGCCCGGCCTGGTCTCCCCTGCCCTGCTGGGGCACAGGGAGCTGCAGCTCTGTAAACCTGGCCCTGCTCTGTGCTGGGGCACAGCCCGGCCCGGCCTCCCCTGCCCTGCTGGGGCACCCGGAGCTGCAGCTCTGTAAACCTGGCCCTGCTCTGTGCTGGGGCACAGCCCGGCCTGGCCTCCCCTGCCCTGCTGGGGCACAGGGAGCTCAGCTCTGTAAACCTGGCCCTG
>LTAT01000672.1:0-11320 GCA_003286495.1 Chlorodrepanis virens | reverse complement strand
CTCTCAGAAGGCTAATTTATTATTTTATGATACTATATTATATTAAAGAATACTAAACTATACAAAAGAATACAAAAAGGACACTTACACATTGCTGAAAAGAGAATAATGAAAACTCCTGACTCTCTCCAGAATCCTGACACAGCTTGGCCCTGATTGGCCAAAGAGTGAAAACAACTCACAGCAGAATGCAATGGAACAATCACCTGTGGGTAAACAATCTCCAACCACATTCCAAAGGAGCAAAACACAGGAGAAGAAAATCAGATAATTATTGTATTCTTTTTTCTCTGAGACTTCTCAGCTTCCCAGGAGAAAAATCTGGGTGAAGGGATTTTTCCAGAATATGTGAACGCCACAGTCCCCCACTTTTTATTGTCCAGAAATGCTCTGTGTCTGTGACGAAAGGACAATGCATTCCCAAACCATATGAGCAGGACACACAATTTTGGAAGGTATCCTCAGGCAGAAGTATCTTTTTACCTCACTCTCTTCCCTCCTCTTCTCTTTCCCATTCTTGGGACTTTGGATGAACCAAGCCTCAAAGTTTCCAAGGCACAGATCAGTGCAATGCTGCTTCTTTTGGGCCAAGAGCTTGGAGAGTAAACCAAGCAGCATAAATAATATTTATCTGCAGAGGAAAACTAATAATAGCTTGTTCTCAGGTTTATTTTTTTTTCCTATTCCCCTTAGTGAAGTGCTGTAACAGTAGCAGCAGAGTCTTTTTCTTTTTTTTTTCTTGGTCTGTGATTTGAACTCTGTGTAACCAGACTAGAGGTTGGAAACCAATCTTGTTTTCAGAGGCTCCTTGCCTCTGAAAATACCTTTGTGCTCCCAACTACCACATTTTAGGACATTCAGAGCATAGTTTGACACTATTTTAAAATCTCTAAATAGATTAAAAGCAGTATTAGAATCTCCTCTTTGGGGCATAGTCTGACACCAGTGAAAGAATGCTTAATAAAAATGAGAAATACTTAATTCGTGTAATCAAACAGGTCTGATTCTTTTATACCTTGCAGCTTATGTAATTGCTAGTTACAATAGTTGAATATTAAAGTGAAATGCTAAATTACATGGTCAAACTAAAAAGCAAAGAAGAGTCAGATCCCATAAATCTTAATTGGATTTTTCTTTTTTTTTTTTTCTTTAGTTATGATGTTAAGGTACATTGAGAGCAGGCCAGCAATAATTTTTATTGCTGAGATATAAGCTAGACACACAAGTGATAGGAAATGGTGCAAGTAGGGGGGGAAATTGCCTGGTATTCTAATATAATTGTATAACTGAAAACCTATTAATACTTTGAGTGAATCCCAGTCACAATGCTGATGGTTTGCTCTTAGGCAGGCGTCTCAAATGGAGGCTGATAACTGAGTTATCTTAGTAAATGCTAATTATTAAGTTCAAGTCAGACTGGGCTGTAGGTCATAGCAAGATTGGGCCAATCTGGGGAGCAGATTAAAGTAACATGCACTTCTTTGCCCCATCATGAAAATATAGCCCAATTCTTAGAGCGATTTGAATGGTAATAAAACTCTTTTTGACATTTATGGGGTGAGGAGGTGCTCTGTTCATTAGTGCAATATAAGGTGAACTCAGCAAAATGCTTTTGCTTGTTTACAGTGGGGCATGCTGTAGCTTCTTTTTAGTTATTCATATTTTCAATTTGTCTCATATTTTGAGATACAGAAGATTAACAGTGCCAGTAAGCCATGGGAGTAATCCTTGATGATGATAATATGTGGGAAAATAATATTAAAGTAAAAACCTATATTCACAGCTCTATGCTATTTTACTAATCCATCAAAAACACAAAACAAGTTTTGTTAGCAGAATTTTTATGTTTATTTTCAAGCAAGTGATAATGTCTTTAGAATACCAGAAGAATTAATTGGATATCAACTCCAGGGACTAGAAAAGCTTTCCTTAGATAAAACTTGTTTTCAGAACCCCTATCTTTGGCAGCTCATAATTTGTTTACCCTTTAGTGGAAGCTCCCTCTTTTAAAGTAGCATGAATATGTTGAGATTTGGCTGTCTGTATCCAGCATTGTGAATAAGAATTTGCATTTATATTTGATACAGCCTAGAGCAGTCTTTCATGATAAATATCAGCATCTTCATTTATTTTTTTGTTATTACTATTTCTGCTTCTGTCCTCAATTTCAGAGTACAGGGAAAAAGCAGATAAAAAGTAGCTAAGCAATATCTTTAGTTGACTTTTAGACTGCTCCAAACTCTTTTGAGCTTGAATGGATCTCAGTTCAACTGACAAGGTTGATGATATGGCAGGATGAAAACTGAAAGAAAAGTTGATAGCAAGCAGAAAGGATAGTATTTGAAATAATAACAAAATACAAAAAAAGGAGGCAAATTTTAGGAAAAATTGTTTTTCACTCAATGGACTTAATAGATGATATAAATTAAATTTTTTTTAATGATCTTGAAGAGCAGGGAGAAACATGAAGTAAGTTACTTCTTGTCACTTCTGCTATTATCAAATAGTAGTAGAGCAAGAGAAGTTCTGGCTACTCCCAAGTGCAGTGAGCCAAGGGGAGGCTGGCAGAGGAGGAGGTGAGGGGAGAGCAGTTGGAAGGGAGGTACAAGGAGCAGGAGGAGCCCAGAAATTTGGAGACCTTTTTGCTCTAAAAGGCTGATCTTTTAACATGTTGGAATACTATGGAAGTGTGCACCAAAATGTGCTCCACTACACTTTGAAACTCTCAGTAATTGAACATCTTGTGTGCACGTTCCTACCCTGCTTTTATCTTCAGAATTCGAGAGATTATCAAAGGAGACATGCATTGTACTCTGTCATTAAGGCTCTAATTATTTAATTCCTTGTATCTTTGTTTTGTAATGTCAAATTAGTGCTGCTCTGGCTGCAGCCTGTCATTCCCCCATGACATGCACAATGAGTGTTATTCTGTGAAAAAATTGAAGAATTGGTGCATTCAACTCAGCAGACTCTGAGTATGCAGGGGAAGAATAATTACTTTTTGCTATGTATGATCATATCAAGTAATTGAGTTTTTCACAAGTGTCCCGTGTATTAAAAACAGCAACAAAAAACCCCAAAAGACAACAAACAAGTGTTTCTCAAGTAGAAGGTTCACTGAGGGTACAGAAATCTTATGGGGACTAAAAATCAATTTTGGTTGGGCTGCTGAATGAAATGTGAATTTATTGAGGAGACAGAGGAGAGTCTTGTTGGGCATTCAACTTGGGTTCTTGGGCATCCCTAGCAGGAATTTTCCTCTGTTTCCTGTGGAGGGATAGAATGTAAGAAAATAAAGATAGTGCAGAAGGCAGTCTCACACCTGAGGAGTTGCAGCTGTGCTGATCACCAAAGATTGGGAACAGACCTGCCCTTAACTGGCCACAGCTGTGTCCAATAAGAAGACTCTACAAAAGAGTGGGTTAGCTGGGTGAGGAGAGAGATGGAGTTTGTTGGCTGTGAAGAAGAAGGAGTCAGTGCTGTGAGGAGCTGCCTATGAGAAATCACTGAGAAGGTATGAGAGCTTTGCAATACAATGACAACAGTTTCCATGTGTCATTAATTTATAATGTGTTGGCTTTCAAAACCAGTTCTTGCTGTGCAGCAGCTGGCAATGTGCCTTGCTCCAGTTACAAGCCTGCACTAAGAGCTTTTCTTCATCGTGTCACTGGCCACTTTGGGTAAGAGATGAGCTCTACCCCAGCTCTGCTGTCTCCAGTGGTGTTGGGTTTTGACCAGCTCTTCAGAGTAAGAAGCATCATTTTATCATGAAAATACTGGACTGTATTTCATAACCTATGTTTATATCTCTAGCTTGCTGCCTTCAGGGAGCTGATCATGGCTGATGACTGAAGGGGCAATGGGGCATCCCTGAAGTCGTCATCTGTGCCTTCAGGGGGGCACACAGAAGAGGGTTCTCTGGGGCTGGCAGCAGCTCCCTCCCATCTCTGGGTTCAGCAGGAACAGCAAGGGGAACTTGCAGGGCTGCCCATGGTGAAATCAGCTTCTGACTCAGAGCCATGCCATGAGCAAAGCATAGAAGCTTTCAAAGCTGGTGCTCTAATAAACAGCCAAAAACTAATGGCATGGCCCTTATTAATCCATTAATTAGCATTGTTCCATGCCATTGTCAACAAACTCAAAAGAAGCCTGGGCTTGTTCATTGTTTAGAAATGAAGATGCAGTTTAGAAGGCAGTGCTGGAAACCTAAGTGTGAGGAGAACAGCAGCATCCAGAACCTTCTGTGGACACTGGAAATGTGTCTTTGAAATCAAATTTGTTGGGAAGACCTGATTATGGCACTTCCACCAATAATAGGTTAATAACTGCAGCTTTTACAGGCAGACTGCTCAATGGATTCAACTCTAAGTAGAGCTGTAGGATGGCCTGGGTTGGAAAGGACCTTAAAGATCAGATTCTTCCAACCCCTCTGCCCTGGACAGGGCACCTTTCACCAGACCAGATTGCTCAGAGCCCCAACCAACCTGGCCTTGGACACTTCCAGGGATGGGGCAGCCACAGCTTCTCTGGGCAACCTCTGCTAGGGTCTTATACCCTCACAGTAAAGAATTTCTTCCTTAATACCTATTCTAAACCTACTCTCAGTTTGAACTCATTTCCCTGTGTCAAAAAGTCTCTTTCCATCTGTCTTTTAGCCTCACTTCAGGTACTGGAAGGCCACCCTTAATAAATGCACCCCTAACAAATAGTACTTCTGTATTTGTATGCATAAGTCATTTCATAATATAAATTTAAACTCAAATCTGCCACATAGGCTCTTTGGGTCACAGAATTTTGTGCTCTTGAATTACCAACCACTTCATTTAAAAGTAAAGTATAAAAAGCTTGGCAAATGGATCTGGTGGATACCAGTTGTTATCAAGTGTTCCAGGTGGCTGATTAAGGCTATGAGTAACAGCTATTTTTTAATTAAATCTTGGTAGGTATTCTTTTGTGGGATGGGTTTCAGAAGTTATGGTGAGAAATCCTTCATTAGCATTGAGCAGCTTTGTCTGCAGACTAATTTAATCACTTTTTTTGTACTATTCTGCATCTGCTTAAGTAGAATTGCTTAGTTAATTTTAAATTCTTGCAGTTCAGGGTAGTTGGCAAAGATTCAGCAGAAACAGCAAATTGCATTTTCCTGTCTGTATTTTGGTCTGCCTATTAAAATAATATGACTCAAGAATTGGTCTCAAATATAGTAAGTCTATTTTAGTTTGATATCAATACTATTATTTTTTACATATTGGGAAACTGGGGAAGGGCATGTCAGGTCATAGAGCTGGAAGTGTGGGCTGGGATTATGCTCCAATCCAAAGACAGCACTGCCCTATGACTTTTGGAGGAGGACCCATAGATTTCCTTGGCAAGGATAATTCCTGGATTACTGTCCTTTCCAGACCTTTGGACTGTGGGACCAAGGTGGTTGGAAGTGACGATTTGAGCACTTGTGTCCTGTAGACCACAGTGAGAATTTAGTCCTCTCCATCATCTCAGTGGCCTTGTTAATACTGTCAGCATTGCTTAACCAGTCCGTATTCAGTGTACTGGTATTTTTGTTACTTTATTTAGCAGCTTTTTTCCTCAACACATTGTGTTCTGAATCAAGAATTTAATTTTTTTTTTTAAATCCCCGAGATCTGGTTTAGGGTGAATTTGCAAGAAAACTTCCAAAAGGGCTCCCCCAGAAAGCAAACCCACATGGCCCTTCCCCCCAACCAGTTTGGGAAAAATTTCCTGGGAGAGAAGGGGAAAAAACCTGTTTATTTAATAGGCAAAGCACTCCCCAGCACAAAAAATGAACAATACCAGATGACAAAACTCATTGGGTGCTCTGAAGAGATAACAAATCAGAAAGTGTCTCCTTGGGTGCTCATTCTGTTATCAATCCCTTTG
The DNA here is from genome assembly GCA_003286495.1 of Chlorodrepanis virens. Classification (NCBI taxonomy): domain Eukaryota; kingdom Metazoa; phylum Chordata; class Aves; order Passeriformes; family Fringillidae; genus Chlorodrepanis; species Chlorodrepanis virens. Next base: position 5,422 of record LTAT01000672.1, on the reverse strand, counting down.
GCTCTGGGGAAGGCTGCTGCCCAGAGCAGGTCCTGGCAGGTCACAAAGTGCAAGCTCTCAGTGCTCCCCAGGTCCCAGTCCGGGGCAGGTTCCAACAGTTCCAAGAAAAGGGAAAGAAAAAAAATCAGTCCAGGGAAAACTGTGCCTCAGCCAGCTAAAGCAACTAAAAAGCAAAGGACTGCTCTGTTCTGCTCTGTCAGTGCCCAGACAGCGCAGTGTAGAATGTGGAGGAGTGCTGCTTTTAGAGGAGTGAGTGCAGCCTCTGATAACAAACTCCATGCTTCTGCTTCTCCCCACCTTTGCTCTCAGAACCGGTCTTGAAGGCAGAGAATATAATATCCAGCATTAACAGAACACAAGACTGGGGATACAAGCATCATGAAGTCACCCTAGGACACTCAGCTATTTCTTGGTGCACTGGTCAGCTGTTGAGTACCAGCAGACTGGGATTTGGGATAGAGCACAGGAATGTTTCCATTACTTGTATATTTCTTGGAATCCTTGACAGCTGCTGTATGTTACATTGGGTGGCTGGCAGAAGTCAGGTGGTAGTAAGGATTCGAGGTCAGACGGAACAGATCTGTGGCTGACTGATACACTTTAATCAGCAACTTAGAAATAACCTTTGATGATAAATAAGACAGCAATAACTGTGATCATTCACTCTGACTTCCTCCATAAAACAGTTCACATGACTGCTGCTGACTTGCTTTCATTTTTTTTCTTTAATTAGTTCATGTTATGATATAATATTTGCCCTTATTCTTCTCTGACAAATGAAAAGGAGCCGTTTGGATCTTGTGATCCACATTTTTCAGTCCTGAAGTCATTCTCTTGGCTCCTCTCTGAAGCCTCTCCAAAGGTTCAACCTGTTGAACTGTTCTACACAACCAGCATTAAACCCAGCCGCTGATAAAGCCTGTTCTTGTTTGATAACCTCTGTTCTTAAGGGCAAGTATTGCATCACCCTTACACCAGAGCACAATCCCGTCATCCTGATGGCACAGCATGGCTGTGATGCTCTCTCCAGGTGCATTGAACTCATGGAGAGTCATTTGCTCCGTGACATTCTTAGGTTCTCCTCCTTACAAGATTGTATTTGCTGTGTTAACACCTTTTCATGGTTCTAGTCATTATAGATGAGTTTCTCTTGTTTTGATCTTCCTCTCTTTCTTACCATGTACTCCCATTACTGATGTGCCAACAACAAATTTTGTAGCCCCTTCTAGGGCTTGCTCCGTAAAGTAGGGTTGAAAATTATTCCTGTGAAACACAGTCAAGCTGCTTATTTTTGTAAGGATTATCTCTCAAGTGTCATATTTTTAAACCTGTTAGCTTCTTTTCAGTCCACCAGATGTTTGGTGGGTTGATTTGTTATTATTCTAGTTTTTACCATGCTAGGTGAAACTGAGGCAAGAGCCTCCTCACAGAATCATATCTGTGATATCACTTTCGTAAGCTCCTGTGAACTCAGCAGAAAATACCGGTTTAACAAGACATGTTTTCCAGAGAAAGGATGCTCATTTGCCAGTAATAATACTGTCTGCTTCAGCTGTTGATTAATTGAGTTTCTGTCTCTTTTTGTACTTCTGTCTCGGACTGGCAGGAGGTTGTGACTATCAAGGCCATCTCATTCTCTTTGATCTGGAACCCAGTACCAGCTGTCTCTGTGTCCTCCAGAACCTGCCAACAACTGCCAAAAATCAAGAGTAACCATGTGGGCACTTCCTTCATTGGATCCTCTAATGGTGCTACTCAGTGCAGGCATCTCTTCTGATGGTTTAGAAAATGTTGAATTCAGAGGCTCCTGCTCCACACCATTTTGAGGGCTTTTTTGAGCTTTTTGAGCATCTGTTATGATTCTCTCCCACGTCATGCTTAGCAAAATACTGTTATTGACAGCTTCGAGATTTTTAGGATGCTTTCAAGATTATAATTTGTAGATATTTCCATTCTGTAATGCATGAAATGCATTACAGATTGGAATGTTACGTAATAGTAAAAGACAAACAAGATCCCAGCTTTCAGTGAACAGAAGACTGTAGTCTTGAACAAAATGAATTGAAATGCAGTAATAAAACTCTCTAATATGCTTTCTTTTCCAGATTAAAAAACAAAACAAAAAAAACCCCAACCAAACCAACCCAAAAAACCAGCAAAATGTTGATGTGTTTAAAAAGCAAAAGTAATGGGTAAGTACAGGAGTGTGGCTTTGTTTAATGACGGCAGAGCAAGTTGTTAGCACACATATTTTTCATAGGCAAACAATGAATTATTACTGAACGGATTTCCCCAAGCTTTCTTTGTAGTAAACGTTGCACGGACAAGGACTGTGTGCACTGAGTTCATTCATAATGTCTCCAACACCTGTTTCCTCCTGTTTTTCCAGCAGTTTTATTTGGAAAGCATTGGAATCTGGAATCATGTCTCATTAGAGCACGGGGTTTGCCAGGGACACGTGTTTCTGTGTCATTGAAGGCTTGCTGGTGAATAACAAGTGTATTGTTCAGCACTTTAATAGGGAAGTTTAGATGCCCATTAGGGCTGTAAATAATGTCCTTTCCTGAAGGTTCAGCTTAATATTGACCCCATGTCATCATGTATGTGTTGCTGAAGATCATAATAAGGGCTTAGAGAGCTTGAATGCTTTATGGTTTTAAGGGATGCAAATACAAGCAAATATCTGGTCCTTGTTCTCTTTTGAAATTGGGCATTGTGTGGGAAAGGCATCTCCTGGATCCGTCAGCAAAGCTGGGCACTGCAGCTGGGGAGGAACTCCTGCCGTGATTCTGCCAGGGGGCAAGAGGTCATGCATGGATTTTACCAGCTTCAGTCCTAACCTTATCTCTTTCACTGTGTTGTGGGAGCCTGAAAGGGAGATAGGAAGATGAAAGGCAGCTCCAAAGTCTTGCTTTTTAATGGAAGAAATAAATTCCGGTTACACCTGGCAACGCTATCAGCAAGGGATCTTCATCCCAAATCGAGGCTGGCTTGGGAAAATCCATTAAATAAAAGTATCTAAAAGCAACACGGGTTTTAGTTAAGGATATTAATTAGCTTAAAAAGTGATTGGGAGGCACAGAGCTTACGCTTTAACCTCAGGAGCTTTGCTTTATTAGTATTTCAGGCTGATTACATGTGTCTCTGTCCACATTCAGTGTGTTCAGCTAGCTCAAACAGGGATAAAATGAGAAAATACTCAAACATGAGCCACACTTCAGTTAATGTAAAAACAGACAGAAAACTGTGTTCAAAGAAACAAGTCTGGCTGGCTGGAGAGTCCTTCCATCCATATCTGGTCTTTTAATCTGATTTTTGTAGCTGGAACAGTTTGGCTCTACTCTGTTCCCTGGGTCCCAGAAATGGATTTTTATCTTGTAATGGTAGACAAAAATCTGCCATTTTCTGAGGCCTTTCTTTTGTTTCTTACAGTTCCTGGTTTTGGCACCAGGTTGAGTGTTGAGTGAGAGTATTTGGCCGTTCAAACTGGCAGAGCAGATCATCAACAACCTTTTAAGAGGCTTAGGAAGTGTCTGAGGCAACGCTGACTTGTGCTGTGGGTTGTCTTGGCCCTTTGTACAGGCCGTAATCCTGCAAGCTCCACTTGTCTCAGTCCCCTTGGTTTTTTGCCTGAAGCTGGTGTGTTTTTTGGAAGCAGAACATCATCATGTCATGATATCCAGGCAGATGCCAGCAGGTCAATGGGAAGCCCTGGTGATGCTCCCTCTGGGCCAGCAGCAGGGAGGGGGCAAACTGAAGCTCCACAGGCGCTGGCAGCTCCTCTGAGGTGCTGTGAGATGCTCTTAGAAAATCCCTCTGGCATCACACCCAGGCTTCTCCCTCCCAGTGCACGCATTCATTCCCTCATTCATGAGTCTGTCAGCAGGTTTTTGTCTCAGCCTGTGACCCTCCTGAAGACCATACATCTTAGGTTCAAGCCCTGGAATGGGCTGTGACCTTCCCCTCTTCTTAGTGTTGTAGGAATGACCTTTCAGCAGGGTACTTGCTTACGTAGAGGGCTGGCTGGGAAGGTTTGGCTGTGCTGGGGCTTTGGTCCACGTTGGCCTGAAGGGAAAGAACAAGAGTTCTTTATTCTCAGAAGAGGATTCAGATTTTACTTCTATGGTTCAAAGGTAACCTGTATGCATAAAATCTTTGAGTGCTTTCAACATGCAGCTCTTTCTCTGTAGCTATTCAAGCTACCAGACTTGGTAGGGCAATTATTTTTACAGTGCAGGAATATATGATTGTTTGTTTCAATAATTATTCCTTCTTTGATATCACTTAAAATAATAAACTAGAACAAAAGAACAATTACAGACTGAAAAAAACTAAATCTTTTAAGTTGTGGAAGCATAACTGTTAGGGAAATGATGACATGTGTCCCTTATGGAAAAGGGTATTTACAGAATTCCAGATGCCAATTTACTGATTTATTGTATTTCTTCAGCAGCATACTGAGTGGATACATGAAGCAGCCTTGCCAGTAAAATCATACAAAAGGGGAATTTTCAGATAGGAAAGTGATCCCTTTGAGTACAATTTGGTCCATTAAATTTTTTTTAAAAAAATGTTTTATTATCTTTTTACTGGATTATTAAATGATTTAACAATTAGAAAATGATACTGAAATGATATTGAAATGGATCCATTTGCTGTGGGTTATGCCTGTGGTAATTTCTTGCTTCCTCTCCTGCAGCCAGCAAAGTTCTTTTTATGGGAATCAAAACTTGTGTTTGGAGAGAGGGTGCAAAAAGCGTGGCCTGGGGAACTCCTTCAAAGGTGTTTTAATTCCCCGTATTTCCCTGGCCTTTATCAGGTGTAGCACCTTCTGCAGAGCAGGAGGGTGACGAGTGTGGTTCCCGGTGATTTCACAGGACCTTGGGCCAAGGGCAAGCATCAATCCTCCCACAGCAGAGTATCTTGTCTGGACTGCTTGCCGGGCAAGGTGCTCCAGGAGAGCAGGGGAGCTGTTTCAGAGGGTGCGAGACAGCACCTATGGAATAGCCTGGCATTTACAAAGATCTTTAAGAGCCGTATCTCAAATACGATGCGGCAAACTCTGACGTACTAATCATTCTAAACACTCTCCCTATTCTCTTGTTTATGTTCCTGGAGCCGATCTGCGATGCTCCACCTGTTGAATCATTTTTAAGGCGGAATATTCTTCCCTTTCACTCAGGGCAAGCCCGGTCCTTTCCCGCTACCCATAAGCATCTCGCTAAAACGCGGCTCGGCGCTCGGTCAATCTGTTTCCCGACGTTTCTGGGCTCGGCTTCCCCCGAGTTCCCCGCCTCTGTGCTAAACCCCTCCCCGGGCCGGGGCTCCCCCCCGCCCCGAGGGGTGCGAGGATCCTCCCCCGGCGCGGAGGGTACCGCCCGGCCCCGCGGCCCCGGCAGTGGCCGGGCCCGGCCCCGCCGCC
>LTAT01000667.1:0-10557 GCA_003286495.1 Chlorodrepanis virens | reverse complement strand
AGAAAGAAAGAAAGAAGAAAGAAAGAAAGAAAGAAAGAAAGAAAGAAAGAAAGAAAGAAAGAAAGAAAGAAAGAAAGAAAGGAGAGAAAGAAAGAGTCTTTCTGTGTCTTGGCACAAACTCTGTATTGTGTAGCACCTGGCAGGCTCAGCAGTACTTTTCTAGTTGCCATGTGGATTAAGGACTCGCTCCCACCGGCTCTTTGGTGCTGGTCCTGCTCAACTTCTTTGTCCCCTGTCCCCCCACCTATTTTTAATCTCCTTTTAGCTCGTTCCCAAGCCACCTTTGGAATTTCGCCCTTCTCCTGCCTGGAGCGAGCCCTTGCGCAGGGGAAGGAGCGCCTCTCCTCAGGCGGCACGGGGTGACACCGCTCCGGAGCACCGGGCTGGGACGATTCCGTTTCTGCTGAAGAGTGACCGGAGCAGGGAGCGGTGTCCGGTTTCCCGGGCAGAGCTCGCTTTCGCTGCAGGTATTTCCCGCGGATCGCGCACCGGCCGGCAGCAGGGAGCCTCCTCTGCTGGGGCCTCCGGGCTGCTTTGTGCGAGCAGCAATGTCCCTGCGCCGTGCCCCGCTCCGGGCACCGCAGCGTGCGCTCTCCTCCCCCTCTCTGGGCGCTCGCTAACAGCCTTTCCCGTTTGTTAGCTCGGTGCGGGCGCTGCAGAGCCATCCCAGAACACCGTCCTGCTGAGGCAGTCTCGGGATTTTATAGAGTCGGCTGGGGAAAAAGAAACAAAGCAGCAAAAAAACCTAAACGAAAATCTGTGACTCACGGGAAGAGCGCTTACATGTCTGAAACATGCTATCGTCAGCTTACTAGTGCTGCACTTCACATGGCTTAATTATGTGATTATCGAGTCTATTATCTCCAAAAGAACTTATTTTCATCAGTCAAATTGTGCTCGTGAGCAGCTCTTTGGATAATGTGCTAAAAGCCTCTAGGAAAAACATTTAATCCTTGTTTCAATTTAATGTAATCCCCTTGTTTTAATCTCTTACAGTGTAGTTTTCTACATGCAAGCAGGCTATTAGCTTGTGCATTTAATTATCAGTGTAGCCTTATATGGTTATTTTCTGCCTTCCACCGAATCTCTCCTTGACAGACATATCTCAGGAACAGATGAAAAATAACTTTGGAAATTAAGAGAGACATGGATCATCTTCTGAAAGCATTGGTGCTTATTCTTCCTGCCACAAACACAGAGGAAAATTATTTGCTTTTATCTGCAGATGTCTGGTATTTCTGTTTCTCTTTCTTTCAAACTGAAGAGTTTCTTTGTAATTCTGTTACTGGTTTCCTTTTGGAGTGACTGATGACAGGAATCACGAGTCACCAGCAGGTTAAAAGTTTAAAACCAGGTTGTCATCTTTTTCTATAATTCTGCACATTTTCTGTGTCCCCTACTTTCTGTCCTTCATTTCAAAAAAGCATTACCCTGGCCAGGAAATAGTCAGGCACTCAAATTTTGCCAAAGACAGGTTTGAAGTCACTGTGTTGAGAATTGCTCACTCTTAGCCCCAGCAGGGGTGGCTGAGGCTCTTCAGTAGGGGATTCCAATGTGAAATACAGTAACCTAATCATCTGAATATTTTGAATTAATTTTGACAGAGTCTCTGATTTCACAGTGTGGATTTTTAATAACAGCATCTCCTTCTCCCTACCTGTCAGGTGTACAGTTAGAAAAGAAAATGCCATTCTGGCTTAGAGGGATTCATGAACCAGTCAGTGCAGTAACGAGCATGGGCCTTGCTGCTGTCTGTCCTGGTGGGGAATGAAAGCTTTCCTGCCTCTGCACTGCCCAAGTGAGAGGGGATGGACTGGGACAAGAGCGTGGAGAGTGAGACTGCGTCAGAAGAGAAGAGAACTGAGCCCAGATCTCACCAGCTGGAGAGGAGCTTCCTGAAGGGAACCAGCCAGAAAGGACAAAGAGCCCACAAGAAGCCCGAGCAGCAGGAAAGCAGCAGGCAGCAGGAAGGAGCTCCTGCACAGCAGCAGAGTCTGTCACAGCCTCCACACCTCGTGGGTATCGAGCTGTTCCGCTGGCACCATCCAGCTGGGAGGGACAGGAGATCCAGCCACAGCATCTTCACAGCAGAACAGCGCTGCAGATCAGCAGGATAATGAACTCTGCAGCCAGGCGAGCAGGGGCAAGAGACACCAGTGAGACTCCTCTCACTGCAGGACACGAAATAACACGAGCACACACTGCTGTTCTCCAGGTAAAAAGGGAAGTTTAATTTCTGACTCCAACATTTATAGATTTCCAAAAGTGACAGTGGATTGGAGGGGGGCAGTGCCACCTCTCCACTGACACTGGACAAACCGACAGTCCATCAGATTTCTCCTCCTGAAGAAAAGAATGCAAAACAATCAGTTATTTACAGAAAGTGTGTGAGAAGGTTCTTTACAAGAATGTAAACATCAGAAGGCTTGGAAAAACTTAAAAAATCAAGGTGACAACTCCTGTGTTTTCCTGAGGTTCTCTTCACCCAATTTTAAAGGCTGGGGGCTACAGATTTTGCAACACACATGCGCTGAGAATTTGAGGATGAAATTTTCAATTTTTTTTCTTTCAAGTTATACTTGGTAAATTTGGAGGAATGAGTGTTTCCCTAGATGATACATAGTTTCTATCATCAGTTTCTCTGCAATACACTCCTTTCCTAGAGCTGCTGCTTTTATAACTTGGGATGTTGTGTTGCTCTGCTTCCCTACAGGATTTGCCAAAAAGCTGTGGCATGAAGAAATTGAGCTATTTTAGCTTAACTTAATAGGCAAGTTTAAGGAAAAAGCAAATCCAGACCTATTACTCCAGTTTACACAAGCCAGATCAGAAACCGTTGCGCAGGGTTTGCAAGTATGCTTTGTAAACTAGTTTGTGTAAAACAAGCCAGCTGAGTGAGACTGAATTTTCAGTTGTTTAAAGTCTCTCATCATGTGTCACCAGGGTGATTCACATGTAGACCACTTAATCTAGTTAATGAGCCCAATTACCATTTTTGACAATATTAATTGGGCCTCTATTCATACTCCTTTCTGTACTTTACCCTCATAACCAGCTCCATAATTAGCAGCTCCTCTAGCTTCAGTGTGCCTAAAGGAACAGTTTACTTTTATAGAATGTGTTTTTCAGTATTAACTTCTCTTTCATCTCCCCTCCCTCCAACACCTTTCCCCACAGAACTTCCAAGCCTTTCTCTTCTCCCCCAGTCATCTTTGCAATTAACCAGGGTGAGAGATGCTGCCTGCTCAGAAATCATCTGCCCCACACTTTCAGCTCAAGGCTGCCAGCTGCTCGGTCACAGCTGTTCAATCTAAGATGCCACACCAGTGTTCTGGCATTTCTTTTACTTGTAAAACTAAGGAATGGAAAGAAGGGGAGTTTTCCTAGCTCAAAGATGGGTAAGACAACCAGCTTGTGCAAAAGGGCACGAGCTCCACTCTTTTGCTGAGGATAGCAGAGCCTGCTTGTGAAAGGAGGCAAACTAGAAACCCTGGGGATGTGCCCAGCTAACCCCGCGATTTGTACATTTTCAGCTAGAGCTAATTAATACTTTAATTAGCATTGGTACAGCAATAGGACCACACAAGGCAGAAACAATTATGCTGTGTGTTTTCAGGAGACCCAGGGCAAGGCAGCCCTGGCACAGCTGGGGCAGACGAGCCAGACCGCACTGGGATGATGGCACGGGAGCTGCAGAGCCTTGGCTTGCGTCTGCAGAGGGTCAGCAGTACAGCTGTGAACAGAAGCCAGTTTTCCCAGTTCCCAGCCCATTTTCCTCCCTGCTAGACCCACACTTCCAGCCCGTGGTGTGGCACTGGCAGTGGAGGAGGAGGAGGGGGCATAAATCTGTCCCCAGCCCTGCCTGGCACAGGAGCTGTATGCCTGTAAGGTGTGGAGATTTGTTCAAGCATTTGAAGAATACAGGAGGCCAAGGAGTGTAAGGAAAGCATTGCACTGGACTACTGCACTTCACAGCCACATTTCTTGATAGTCTCAAGTCCATATAAAATTTTATAGCCTGAGAATTTATGATTTCTGGAAGGTTTTTGATTAATTCACATGTTAGTGGCATAAATCGCTGCTGTATCTATAAACAGGTTTCATTCTCCATTTCCTGGACATCTGCATTTCTTTCTGCAGTAAAGAAAACCACACATGCTGCAAAGATCTGTCCACAAGCAAAACTTTCCAAGATTTTTTTTCTCCTAATACTGTTAGGAGTATTTTAATTTTCCTATTTGACAAAAGTGAAACACTTTGTGAGGAGAGGCTCTGACAAAGATGCCTCACCCCTTGGGCAGGCACTGCTCCAAACCTGCCTGGCTCCCTCACAGGTGAGCTCTGCAGCCCTTGCTCTCTGCCTGGGACACTCTGCCAACAGGAAAAGATTCTCCTTTTCCACATTCCTCACCTGGCCATTTCAGGTGAGAAGGTCTAGGGAATTTTAGATTATTTCCTTATTTTATTTAGATATTTTACTTGCTTTTTAATTTAGATTATTGCCAGTAGAGCGTTTTGAACTGAGCTCAGTCTTGAGGTTTTCATCTTTACTTCAAAAAATCCATATAAACAGAGTGTTTTAGATTACTGAAGGAAAATGCTCTGGAGATCTGTATTGCCACAAAAGGCTTCATTACACAAATATCTGATGCTGAGAAAGAATGCATCCTTCCTTAGGGCTCAAAAGGAACGGCTGCAAAGGCATTTTATCATGTATTTTTTGATCTGCCCAGATGAAAGCCCTGACCATTATGGAGTACAAGTGCACATTAGGCCTGGTTCTGTTGTCTAGGATCCCACTGTGATTACTGCTCCACAAGTTCCCAAAAGTTTGGTCCCTCATCAAAAGCTTGAACGTGGGAAGGTAGCTGCGAGACTAAGGATGTAATTAACCTGAGAAATTTACATTTCATTCGAATTGCTGATGAGCAAAATAATATCAGACACAGGAATGGAAAGTACCAAACCTGGTGCCTAAGTCTGAAAGTATTTTAGATATTGGAGGATGAGCTTTAATAAGAGCAGGCCCTGAACAGTTTCTGACTGGATGGAAAAGCAGAAATAATGGAAGCCATGGGAAAATGGTGCAACTGGAGCTTGCTTTCAACATTTCACGAGGCTTTATAAATATTTAGCACATGACGTGCATCTGCTCTTTTCCCACTGCTTTGTGTCTCCTCTTGCAGCAGTCAGAGACACTGCCTAAAACAGATTGGGGCCTTGCAAAATCTCAATTTGCAATTCGCCTCAAATACCAGAAATGTATCTGAATCTTGATCAACAGAACATGATCATTAATATAACTATTCATATGAGTAGTGATGCAGTCAATTATTGAGCAAAAGAACTAAAATCATGCTCAATCATAGGCTGAGATGCAATCAAAAGAGTATCTTCTTTTTGTCCTTTGCTTTAAATTTGACAGGTAGTCAAAGATTTCTTTAGAAGTAAAGAATTTCTTTGCATGGGAGCATGCATTTCAAATTGCAGAAAGAGGCTTCAAAAGCACCTCACAATTCTCAACAAATTCTTTCAACAGGGTAATGTTTGCAAAAAATCAGAACACATGTTCATAATCTACTCGGGTAAACACGAGATGACTAAGGTTAATTTGATTTTTCTTCCTGATGTCATAATTAAAGTATGAATATCATTTAGACATCAGTAGATAAAAAGTATGTCAATGAAGGACAAGCAAAAATTCAAATTACTAAGGAGCAAAATTAACTTAATTTCAGAGTGGAATGTTTGTAAGCAGTGTGTAATCAGTTTTCAGTTTAAATTACTCCTAATTAAATAATCTATTATTATGTGCACTGGGAAATCGAGCCTAAACATGTACAAGAGCAAAAGCTAAAAGATCCAGCCCCAGCCAGCATTCAAACGCAAAGAACTTTTTGTACAATAACATCGGCCAAAAGAAGATATTTTTTCCGGGGGAGCTTTTTGGGGCAGTTGTTTCATATTCTTAAAAACCCCTTCCAGCATGAAACGCAGCTGAACAGCCCGCTGCATGTTTCACTGGGTGTAAGGAGGGCCAGATTCCAGCCCAAGGTACAAACCTGGAGATGCTGATGACACTGCTGAGTGTCACAGGTTGACATTTGAGTACCTGTGAACAAGCACAAGCCTGCAGCGAGACCTCCTCCGAAGCTCTCTGAGAGCCCCAGCTCACTCCTCACCTGGGCACACCCATACCTGTGACACTGTTCACAGGGGTCCCAGGATGAGGGAAGAGACGAGAAAGTTCACTCCATGTTTCAGAAGGTTTGGTTTATTATTTTATGGTATATATTATGTTAAAAACTATACTAAAAGGATAGAAGAAAGGATTTCTGCAGAAGGCTGGCTAAGGATAGAAAAGGAATGAATAACAAAGGTTTGTCTCTGACCGAGACAGTCTGGACAGCTGGACTGGGATTGGCCATTAATGGGAAACAACCAGATGAGACCAATCCCAGATCCACCTGCTGCATCCCACAGCAGCAGATAATCATTGTTTGCATTTTGTTCCTGAGGCCTCTCAGCTTCTCAGGAGGAAAAAATCCTAAGGAAAGGATTTTTCATAGAACACATCGGTGAGATGTGCCCAATTTTCTTTCCAGCAAGCAGCTGGACCCTCGGTACCCCTCTCCAGGCACTCCCTCAGCACTGTGCTGGAGGAATGGCACAGAGCAGAGCGCTCGGCCTGGCGCTGAGCAAACCCCGTGGCCCAGAGCCCTGCCCCGGCCTGGTCCTGCTCTGGGACAGCCAGCCAGCCCGGCAGGACTGACAGACATTGCCACATTGCCTTCACATCGAACATCGGCTCCCCCAGAAGGCGCTCGCAGGGGCTCCCTTTGCAGGAGCAGAGCAGAGCGCTCAGCCTGGCACTGAGCAAACACCATGGCCCAGAGCCCTGCCCTGGCCTGGCCCTGCTGTGGGACAGCCAGCCAGCCCGGCAGGACTGACAGACATTGCCACATTACCTTCACATCGAACATCAGCTCCCCCAGAAGGCGCTCGCAGGGGCTCCCTTTGCAGGAGCAGAGCAGAGCGCTCGGCCTGGCGCTGAGCAAGCACCGCGGCCCAGAGCCCTGCCCCGGCCCGGCCCTGCTCTGGGACAGCCAGCCAGCCCGGCAGGACTGACAGACATTGCCACATTGCCTTCACATCTAACATCAGCTCCCCCAGAAGGCGCTCGCAGGGGCTCCCTTGGCAGGATTTGCTGAGGGCTCCGGGAGCCGCCTGGTCCCTGGGAGCCCGGGTCCCGCTGGCAGGAGGGGCGCAGGGCTGAGTGTCTGTGGCTGCCGGTCAAAGCTGTCCCTCAAAAGGCTGCTGCTTTTGAAAATCACACATGGACACCGGCCAAAAAGTCACTTAGACTCTTCTTGAAAATTGTAGCCCCGCTGCAGAATTCAAATGTTATGTCTTTGATGCTTAAAGCTGTAGACTAATAAGAAGGGAAGCATATGGGTTTAGACCAGGACAAAACCTTTGCAGTTTCATGCACTGAAATCTGCCCAGAGTTACAACTGGTGACTTTCTTGCAGTCAAAGAAGGGCTCTTTCCTTAGGCCCAGCTTTTCTAGGTAGTAGTAATACATGGGTAGAAAGTGAATTAAGCCAGCACTGTCCCACTGAACTGCTTGTTCAAGGGTCACATTCATGACACTGTAGCCTTCTCCTGGCTGAGCATCCGCACCTCGTGTCAGATCTGAGCTGCTCCACTGAGTAATTGAGCAAGACAAAGACTTATTGTGAAAGCCTAAATTTCCACAAGCCCAGCTACCTGACCTAGCTGATGCTCAGCTGATGTGAAATTTGCAGGAATGAAAGAACCCCAGCAACTGTCACAGCTCCTGCCCTCCTTCTAGGAAGTGCTTCTGCATCCAATTTGCTTCCTCAGAATGAAACCCAAGTCAAGGGCTGCCAAGACTAACTAAGGACATCTTTAATGCTCCACCAGGATGAGCATGAGACGTGCCCAAAGGTGGCTGGAGGCAGCAGCACTGCGCAGGAGCCCTCAGCTGCTGCTTCCCCAGCTCTGGAAACCTATCGCTGCCTTGGATCAAGGAAGAAACCTCAGCTCTGCAGCCTTGCATTCAGGCTTGCTCTGGTTTTAACCTGCTGCAATTAGCATCACTCAGGGCTGGTGCTGATAACAGAATTGCTCCTGTGGTGTAGGAAGATCCATCCTCCTCGATGGGTGAGATCAGGAATGGATGGCCAGGACAGCCACACATGAGTGCCAGAGCAGCCTGACTGTGCAGAACCATGCTATGTGGTGTGCCACTTTTGTCTTGGTCATCATTTTTGTCCTGACTGTACTGCCCTGCATAAAATCTGGAAGCAGAAATGCACACAGAGATCTCTAAGATGTGCTACATGGATAGTTTTGAGATGCTTATGGTGTTAAACTCCATGAAAACAGATGTTCATAGTAAGCCTTGGCATTAATCTTGTGCTGGTCAATTATGCTAGAGGGAAGAAATTGCACTCAGATGTAAGGCATTGATATCAATCTCCTTTTTTTTTTCCTTTTTCCTCTATCATTTGACAAGAGGAAGAGGAGAATCTCAGTCATTACTGGTGGGCGGACTTCTAGCCAAAACTGATTGCTAGAAACATAAAAAAAATCCCTCTTATCTCAGAAAAAAATGTCACAGAAGAAAAAACACTGCCAAAAGTCTATGTCAGCAAGTTAAAAGAGGCAAGACCACATCACCACTAATTCATATATAAAAAATAGTCAGTTTTATGTGTACTGACAACTCGTACATCCCCATCTTCAGCACGGGCAGCAAACATTTATAGCCTGAAAACAAACATTCAGGGAGTATCCAACCTGGCTTTTCTAAACAGCAAACACTTCACTCCAGGTGGAACTGCCCTGCAAACATGCCCAAATCCAGGCTGTGCTTCATCCCCTCGGGCTGAGAGGAGAGCTGGGGCTGGGTGCAGAGAGTCTGGGCAGCCTGCAGAGGATGCATGGCCCCGAGAAAAGCCGCAAGGGGAGAAATGGGGCTCCACAGCAGCACAGCAAAGGGCGGCCAGCAGGCACCGGTGCGCTTGCTGCTCTGTCCCTCTGTCCCTGCGCCACAGCATCCCAGGAAAGCAAGGTGGAGACAGAGCAGGATTTGCAGCAGCAGTTCTGGTGTGTTCCAAACCATTCCTTCCTTATTAGGAGTCTCATCAGCTAATTGTTCCAGTGCCTGGAAATGCCCTGGCTTTTCTGACAAGAGCGAGCTGCTCTGAGCAGCATCCAAAGCAGCCTGCCCAAGGTTTTCCTCCTCCTTCCCAGCACGGAGCAGCCAGCAGGCCAACTGCTCCATCACCAGTGTGTTACACTGACAGCTGCCCTCCTCCTCATCTCCCTTCTGCAGGGAAGCCAAGGCAAGACATGAGGGAGCTGCAGCCTCTTGGCAAAGGCCCTTATTAGGCAAAAACCCCTCAAATTAACCTTTTATGTAAAACATCTGCTGAGGTGTGGGCAACTCTGACGTGGGTCTAGGAGCTGTGATGGTTTCCTACGAGATACAATCTCCACTGGGCGATGGAATCTGTGCATCCAGCCCCCTGCCCTAGGGATAACATCTGCTGTCTTCACACGGCTGCATCCTCTCCTTGCTCTTGCATTCCTCCGCGTGGGCTCTCCCTCCTGCATTTGTTCCCTTTCTGCCTTTGGCCCCTGCCCTTCCAGGCCTTCTCCAGTTCCCTCAGCATGTCTCAGGGTGCCAGTGACCTTGGGGAGCTGGAGCAGGGAGAAAGAGGCAGGAAAGCTGCGGGAAGGTGAGCAGTGGGAGGGGGAAGTCCTTCCACCAGAATACTGGGTTTCTTCAGGAATTCAAGGCCTTGGAACGGCCCAGTGCAAGTGCCATAGCAATATTTCTCCTTCTGAATGGAGACTCTCCCCCCTAGGAGATTCCACCTTTATGAGAGCATGTTAATTATTCATTCAGATGCTTTTTAGCTCCACTTTGTTGCTGTTAAGCCAGGACAGAACCACATAACTGAGCAATTTACCAGGCACTTAATTGAGCTCCAGACCTGGAGCAGCACTGTCTGCAGCTCAGTCTCATGACTTAATTCCTGTAAGGGTTGAGAGAGAAACCACAGGAAACTACAAAGATGATATAACATGTCTTGGTGAGCATTTTTCAAATACACTACCTTAGGAAAAGCAAGCCTTAGGAGGATCATTGACTCTCCTGATGATTCAGCTTATGGTTTTAGCCAAAATTCCTTTTTTTCTCTCTCTCCTTCGCCAAAAAGTTATGACCTGTCTTTCACAGGATGAACAATGGTTGCTAACTATAACAAAATACAAAGGTGGCAGCTCTTAAACCAATCACAAAGATTCACCTAAAAAAAGGAACTCAGTAGCCAAGTGCTGTCATTGGCACCACTCCCAGTCAATCTCCAGGATATATCCGAGGTGGAATTTATGGTCCACAAAACCAATCCATAATTCTAACTTGGTTTGATTTCAGCTCAGTAGCTTAAATGAAAATGGCTGAATATATCCTGGACTCTGTAGTGCCTTCCTTCCTTCCTTCCTTCCTTCCTTCCTTCCTTC
>LTAT01000681.1:0-13762 GCA_003286495.1 Chlorodrepanis virens | reverse complement strand
CCCACCCTGGCTCTCTGTCAATCACTCAGCATCCCATCGCCTCCATCTAGAAGCTTCAGTCCAAAATGTCAAGCGATTAGCCAGAGGCCAGGGGTCAGCCCCCCAAGAGTTGTTTTATACTCTGTCCTAAGTGTCTATCCCTTAGTGCCCATCCCTTTGGGTCATCTATTGGTTGGTAAAATGTTATCCACTTTTGGTTTCCACCTCCCTTTAAATGTAACTTTGGCACAACTCCCAGGGCTCTCGGCAGGAGAGAGCCTGAGCTCCTGAATAAAACCTTGGATGAACCCCTGCTAAGAGTCGGCCCTTTCTTCCACCGATGTCTCTGGTGTCTCCTCTGCTGCAGAGGTGACTGGCCCAGCTGCCCTCAGCACCCTCGGGGCACGAGAGAGTGTCTCCCCACAGCCAGCCGCAGCCTGAGAGGCTCCCAGAGGGACAGAGACACCCACACCCTACCTGTCGGCGTCGCCGAGCCTCAGGGCGGTGCCGCGCTGCAGCGTCTCGCGCACCGTGGCCATGCCGTCGGGCAGCCGGTTCAGCCGCCGCGTGTACAGCCCCAGCCCGCCGTCCGTCAGGTACCTGGCAACGAAACGCCGTGCTCAGTGTCACAGGAACAGTTCACACAACAGCCGTTTTTAAGTTAAGGATGTTACATGAGGTTAAAAGCAAGCAAAACGTCATTCTTGATTACATCAGAGGCATCCTCCATTTGTACTACTCTCCATTACACCTTGCAGGCTCTCTCATCACCAAGACTTGAATTTCAACATAAATGTGATAAAGGATACTTAAAGAAAACCTAACTTTCATTAAGTGTGGTGGTTTTTTCCTCACTCGGGTTCACCATTTGTGACGGTGTTCACAGGGGTCTCAGCATGAGGGAAGAGACGAGGAAGTTGACTCCATGTTTCAGAAGGCTTGATTTATTACTTTATGATATATATTATATTAAAACTATACTAAAGGAATAGAAGAAAGGATTTCAGCAGAAGGTTTAGCTAAGAATAGAAAAGGAATGAATAACAAAGGTTTGTCTCTGACCGAGACAGTCTGGACAGCTGGACTGGGATTGGCCATTAATTAGAAACAACCAGATGAGACCAATCCCAGATCCACCTGTTGCATTCCACAGCAGCAGATAATCATTGTTTACATTTTGTTCCTGAGGCCTCTCAGCTTCTCAGGAGGAAAGATCCTAAAGAAAAGATTTTTCATCAAACATGTCAGTGACAATTAAGGATACCTATATGGAAGTAATTAAATATTTGTGAGTGCTATCGTTAATGATCCCTTCTTGCCCAAAATATACATGGTTTGTACCACCCTGAATTTTTCTGCATGGGCTACAACAAAATCAAAATTTTAAAACTTTTACAAGTTACGCACAAAAATCACGTTGACTTAATCCCTATTAAGACTTTGTCAATGAACAACAAACCTTAAGTATTCCACAACTTACAGAAATCATCATGGATGAAAAGTTTTTTGCAGCCTTCTTAGGCATTAATAAGTGCCAGGTGTACACATGACACCTCAGAAATTGCTAAGATAGCACATTTCTTACCTTCTGGTTTAGACAAAGGGAAAATTAATGTTAAATTGAACAGAGATGGTGGGCAGAGAATTAATGTTAAATTGAACAGAGAAGGCATGGAGCGAGCTCTGTGTTACCACCATCAGTTCATCAGCTCCTGTAGGTGTAGGTGAGCAGCACTGGCAGCTGAGTGAGGATTTTCACACACCTGAGACTGAAACAGCTCCAACAACCCCGGCACTACGGTCGCTGTTTCCAGCAGCCTGCTGGACAAGCACCACAGCCCACAAAGACAGGAGCTTACAGGACTGTGTCTCCTCAATCCCTTAGCAAATCAACAGCAGACCACAGAATAATATCCAGATACTCAGGACACCTTCCTCTGGCTTAAGAAAGCGCACAGCTTTCTCTCTGATACACAGCAGGAAAGAAGAGATGCTCCGATGCTCCGAGCTGCAGGCAGCAGTGTCTCTGCTGGCAAGATCTCACTGTGCACATGCACTTTGCCCAACCCAAATCTGATTTCTACATTTATAAATTCCCATTTATAAAAATGGGATGGTGAGCAGTTGGGAATCCTTGCCCAATCTGCTGATTAGCAATGCAGTTCAGCGTATAAATCTGTACAAAACCATCCCAGGAGTCTCTGTAGAGTCTAACAAAGAGGTTGCCAAGCCCATCAAGTCAGACACAGGACTATTCCCCATCTAGCAAATCTGTGGGGATTCTCCCAACTCATAAACAAAGACTGTAAAAAGCACGAGGAGCAGTTGCACTGCAGCAGGTAGAATTTGCCTTAGGTTTGGCATTCTAACTTGTGTTTGACAGTTTATAAATATTTTATCATGGAAAAATCTGTTTTTTCCTTAAGCTACTAAAAAAAAAGGGGAAGAAGAGAAAAATGGCTTCAGACCATAGTGTTATACAAACATGCAAAGAGTATTTTGCAAAAACATCTCATGAACATGCACTAATTGGTTTACTGCAGCTACTTGTCTGCACACGAAACAAGTTTCTGTATGAATACTCTTTGCACGTGTGCTGGAAAATGCAGCTTCTGGCTTTGCTGTCAGATTCCTGGCATATTGGTCCTTTGATAAAAAAGATCTGTTACAGCTGAAATAGATTGATTTTTATACCTATCACTCAGAACATGTGGAAATTAATGTAGTACTCTTAAGAGTTAGCCATGCTGAAATCAACGCCTTTTCACCAGAATCAGGGTATTTCATCTTCTACACAGAAGCCCAGCAAGCTAAAAGATTAGAATAACACTGAAGTAGCTCAAATTGAAACTGGTTTCAAGCACTGATAAATATCACAAGGAATGGAAGCAGGATGGCTTCAGCACCTCTGACAACTAGATCATGACACTTTTCTAAACAAGTCCATGTGAAAAAGCACAGCCATAAACAATGACTTTTACCCCCATACCAATAAGACAAGTTTCTTACATGCCAGAACAACACAGGATAGACTTCTGTTTTGAAACAGGCTTGTGTAATCACAGTTTGAAAGCTTTATATCTTATTTTTATTTCACACAATATCCTCTCTACCCAGGAATGTTTAATTGGGAAAAGATGCCAAATCAAATGATGCCTGAAGTCTTGCATGCAACAGCAAGGTGAAGGAAGAATGAAAGGCACTAGCCTCTGAAGTCCGTGGAGAAAAACACATTTAAGATAAATACACTTTAAAATTAATGAAAAAAACTCCTCGTAATTATCCATTGGTTAGCACAGAGGAGATCCAAAGCTCCTGGTGCCACAAACCTCCAGCCATTGCTTTAATTTCCTTCCTCTCCATCCCTTCAAACTTCACCTCTCTTGGCTTTAAGAAACTATCTTGCCTTATGAATACATTATTATTGCTGCAGATTTTTGTTTTATGGGAAAGAAGAAAATAATGAAGGCACATTTTCCTAAAAAAAAAAAAAAAAAAGAAAAAATTCCAGTGTTTTACTCAGTGGGAAACAAGACCAAGGAAATATTATCCTGGATATAACTGTAACAGTACTCAGAGTTATTGGAATTTATTGTCCTATCACATCCACACAATGTGGAACCCAAGAATATTGGCCTCTCCTCTACAGTGACCCACTGCAGTTCAAACAACTGTACTAGGCCTAAGTGTAATTTATCTAACTTTTCATATTAAAAATCATCACAAAATTTACACTAAAAGCCTTGCTAGCTTCATGACTGCTAAGAATTCTGCAAGCACATTCAGTGAAAAACAAACAGGACTCAGAAGTATTATTTTACCTGCCCCAAAAAAAGAAAAAAATGAAATATATTATCTAGGGAAAAGCATAGTATCCAGACTCTGACTTTTATAGAGATAGGCAATTTGTACAAAAAATTTAATCTCACAGATGCTTTATGAATGGTACCAACAGCCAGGGAGGAATGACTGACTTTAATGAAGCTCAGTATAATAATGTTTAATAAATGGACAGTGAAACAGTGATGAGTTTGGTTAAAAGGAGTTTCTGATCTTTCCAGGAATTAATGTACAAATACTCATCACTACAGCTTTGCTCTTCATCAGCAAGGGAAAAAACCCCAACCAAATTTCTGTCAATATGAAAAGACTCAGGTTAAACAAGAGCAGTATTATGCATTTCTAACATACAAGAAGGACTTCTAGCCCACTTTCTAGGTGACATGTTTTCCTGTTAGAAAGTGGCTCCCTGCCCTGCATTACAGGCATAAAGTAATTTATTTTGGACAACCTGGACCTTTAAGCTTCTCTTTTCTTTAGCCAAATACACCCTTTCTGTGCCTCTCAAATTTTGAGTGCCATAACAAGGCCTTCCAAGTGTAATATTTTTAGGGTATTTCTGATGCTGAAGTGATTTATTCCCTTTTCCTGAAAGGCACACTGAGGAAACAGGAATGGGTCATGCCAAGGATCAGCAAAATCCAGTGGTCTGAACCACTTGACTCCTGTCTGCACTCCCTACTCACTGGCAGATGCAGCCAGCCAACAGCACTTACTTTTATGGTCACACAACTCTACCACCTCATATATATTCATTTCACTCCTTAATGCATGAATATGAATTTTCCAAGTTTGAAAATAAACAGCCAAGGGAAAAGCATTCTATATTTAAGGATTAGGAAGAGAAGGAGCAGCAGGTAAATCAGCAACACCTAACAGACGAGGCAAGCCTACCCTGACCTGCTCTGGATGCTGTAGCTCCATAATCCCAATCCCACAAGCAGGAGAACAGCAGCATGCCTCAAATGGGACCTGACTCTGGCAGCTCAGGGGCTCCTGCCTTCATCTTGGGGCTTTGGATTACAGGCTGGTGTGGAAAAAGCTGCCCAGGTGTCTTCTGAGCAGAGGACTTGCCCGGCAACCCAAGAGCTTGAAACTTCAATAAACAAAAAGCTTGAGGGAATTATTTCATATATCAACATCGGCTTTGACATGAGGAAATGTTCTCTTATTGATGTAGCAGTAACACTGTTATCCTTAATGCTTTCCTTTAAATCTCCATTTTCACCAGGCTTCATCTGTCTCGTCATTACAGTCAGTTAAACGAGATCAAGAGGCTTAACGAGCTTTGAGTATCAAAGAACAACTCTGACTTTGCCAGTGCTAAAAATCCACAGCAGAGAATTCCCCAGTGCTGTTTCTGAAATACGCTGAAAGGGATCAAAACCATCCTGTTACTGCAACCACGAATATCTCCTAAATCTGACTTGAAAAGAAATGCTACCCTAACAGCTGGATGATGACAACTGCAAATTTCTCAGTTTAGCATCAATCTGATCTGCATTTTTCATTGTAACACTGGCATTAGACCACATGGGCTTTTCCCATGTTTATATCCCCCAAGTCTTTCCAATCACTATTCTTGCCTGAGGTTGAATCAGTACTTGGTAAGTACTCGATCTCTCTAGCCAAAGGGCTGGACACAGACACTGTCTACAGCCCTGTGGTTGCTTTAACATCCATTATTGATCCCTGTGAATTTCAACAAGAACATTGAAGAACAGGATTAGGTCCTGAGCTTGCAGATAAGGACTCCAATACAATGCCTAAATCCCTAATATGAGACTAAATATTACAGCTCAGATTCACAGAAAGGCAAACCTATTGCTCATTTAATAAAATTGAATTTATATTTCAGGTAGTCTATAATTTATAAATTAACAGACTTTTACCTATAATCAGTAACTATTTATAATTAACAAACTAATGAATGAGCTATGAATTTTGCAGATGCTTAACCCAAACATGGAATAAGACCTGAACAAATTACTTGCAGACTCAAAAATCCTAATCAGTGCTGGAAAGGAGGAGACACCTGTTCCACCAACAGGTAAGACAGGAAAAATGAGAATATGCAAAACTTAATAAGTATATATTAGTTTCATAGTTTATTTAGAGAAACCTCTCACGTGCAAATCACTAATAGCATAAATGGTGCTGCTTATTCAGTCCAGAAGCAAAACAAGTTCATCTCATTAACTACTTAATGCTCAGACCTTTTTCCATGAGAGGAAAAAAAAAAGAGAAATCTGCAGAAATAAGTGGCTTCTGTGAAATCAATACTCTTCTGTCTGGAGATGTATTAAAGCTGCCTGCCACAGGAGTCCTTCAGCAGCCATCAAATAACAATTTTTGGGCACCACAGCTAATTTTTTTGTCCAAGGCTAATTTTTTTTCTATGTCTTCTTAGCTTCACGCAGTCTCAGGCAAGGAATTCCAAGGACAGTGGAGCCTGTAAGGGAATTGGGTGGCTGCTGCTCCTCCACACCCAGCCCCACATCCGGAACAACAGCTTTGACAGAGCTTTTGAAGAAACCAGTTTCCTGTGGAATGAGCAGTCTCAGGTACACATAGTCAAAGAGAAGCTGTCAATACTTAAAAGAATATTGGACTGGAAGGATGTCTCTCTCATATGGCTGCAGCCATTCCTGTTCCAGAGGAGACTCTCCAGTGCATGATCCTCTTTCCAACACTCCATCTGTCAGCCAAGGGCACCTTCACCACAAATTCACCTTCACCTCAAGGAGGAGGCCTGCTCCACCACGGCTTTTAAAGCTCCTTTTAAAATCTAGTCAGCCCAGACAGACTGGGCTGGAGTAAGACTGGAAAACAAGACAAGATGTCAAATCCTTTCAGGTGTGCAAATGCCACTCTGGACCCCAGGGAAACACGGGTGGAAACTCACACCCACCAAGCACCACCAGGCTGCAAGCAGCTGAAGCCCCACCAGAACCAGGCAGTTGTTCAGTGGGGCTTTGCCCATGCCAATTTTGATTTCAATGCCTAAATTCTTTCTCAGAGTCCACTTTAATGAAAATCACAGAACTAAGCTATAGAATAAGCGATCAATTTTTCACCACCCTCTTCAATTCTGTCCAGGAGAGGAATGACCTGTGACCAAACAGGATTAAGGAGGGGGTGCAGCTTCTCTAGAGGTTCTCAGCAGCATCAACAGCAGAGCAAGAGTAACTCCACATCGACTTTGGATTATTCCCTCTACCCACTCTTCCCCTGCAGATGATCCACATCAACACAGTGGGAATGACTGTATCCCCCTCTACTGGCAAGCCCCAGACTGGGACTCTATTTTGTCCCTTAGAAGCTAAACTGTCCCTTCACTCAGATTACAACCACCTGCTGGCACTGATGCAGCAGCTCCAACACTGCTGAGGTGTTTCTTACAGAAAAAAGCCCACAATGGGATAACTGTTATTAAATGGCATTTTGGTAATTGTTAACAGTAGGTCAGTGTGTAGAAGTAAACAAAAATACAAAACACCACGACTATTGTATTCCTTTTATTAACACTACACATGACCTAACATGGGTATTTTACCATTATACTGAAAAAAGAGCTGATGTATAGGGTTATAGGCCTACATTGTCTTCCTATGCTGAATCACACTGCAAGAAAGGTTCTATGAGAGTGTGTGATCTGAAATATCACTTGAGATAATTGATAAACATTGTCTTATTGATGAAGCTGACACGAGAACTACTCCTGAAGTGAGTGCAATATTTAATACTTAAAACACTGTACAAAATTAATAATATTGAATATGCTTGTGCATTATCATACTCATGTGTCCTGCAAAGAACTGCAATTACAGCTCTTGGAATAAGAATTTAAACATCTGCCATAATTTTTAAATTTTTACAGCACCAAGTCATCTCTGACTTTAAATCCAAACTCAGTTGTAATCCTGCTTGCTATAAAGTCAGAAGTTAATGTTTCTTTATTCCTTTTCATGAAAGTCAAACTTTTGAGTTTGCTTGCCCGACCCCTTCATTATTGGTGTTAATTATCCATTTACCATATATAGATATTAGTCTGCAATGTTGAAAAGATCACAATGTAGAAATAGTCAGCGCTAGCAAGATGAAAGGCAGTTCAAATAAACACTCTGCTCAAACACAGAAGAAAAATAACATAAACCTCCTAATGAATCTTAGTCATGTTGAAGTGCTAGAACCATAAAAGGAATGCAGTTTCACTCATCCACTGCATTTAGAGGAAAGCTTATCACTAAAACCATATCATTTAAAGAGCAGTGTCCAGTAAATGACTAACACACTGTAACCCAAAGTGTACAGAAAAAATACAGTGGTAATAACTATGGGAAGAAATAGGTCAGAAAAGACTAAAGAAAGAGCATTGAACCAATGCACAGGGCACCCAAATTCTTACTGAGACCAAGATTAGATCAGGCACCTCTGATTTCCAGCCAGCCACGAGTTACCTGGAACAGGAACCACTCCTGCTGCAGACAGCTTAGAAGGAAAGGGTTTCTCTCACTTGCTGTCACCAACAACAAATTCTCATTAGCAGCAAACTGCAGAGTCCTCCTCCTGTGAAACCTCAGCCCCAGGGGAGGTCTGTTATACCACCTGTGACCCTGACATCTAAAGAAAATGCGTCACTGTCTGACTTTTAAATATGACAAAACCACGGAACATCTGCAAGAATCCTACAAATACCAACTACACTTTAACATTCAGTGAAATCAATCCTCAACTTCAGCTTTTTTTTGCCTCCCAACAGATGTAACTCCTAAAAGTGAGCCTACTTCAGAACTCTACTTCAATGATGGTTGCGGTCCCTGAAGGGCACAACGCTTCTGGGTGAGTTTGAGAGCTGAGCAGCAGCAGGGGCAAAGTCTGAGTCCCCAGCCCAAAGTGGTCTGTTCTGCCTTTTAGCATCCTTCAAGCATGTTCCAAATTCAACTGCTTCCAGTGCTTGTAAAACAATCCCCAGGGAGCATGAAGGTTTGAATAAACAAGAAGCAATCGTAACACTATGAGGATTGTGCAGGCAAACACATTAAAAGGTTATGGAAACAGAGATGTGGAAGGGGAATATATCACCACCAAATCATCAAATATGGGAAGATTAATAAAATAGTAAAATGTATCCTCCCAACAATAACCACTGCACCCACAGGAGGTGGCTGCAAGGAGAATTTTAGCACAGTGGCCAGACCATTGTTAGAACACAGCAGGAACAGCCATGCTTCTGCAAAAAATGATTCTGACAAAGGTGTGTTTGCAGACACAAAGCAATTTCCTGAGAAATCTTGTGACCAGCACTAATCAGTACATCCACGCTGTTAATTCTGCACAGAAAGCTGCACACTTCAGGTAATGAAAACAGGGACAGCAGAGGATTAATCAAATGAAAAGAAAATAATTATAAAAGGGTTTTTTTTGGATCAACAGCCCTGTTGCTGCATTCCAATAGGAGATATAAAGGAAATTAACTCTACATCTCATTAGAGCAAACTGGGGCTAGGGAGACAAAAAAAAAGGTAGGAATATGTATGTTAGTAGCCAGAGGGGGACTGAAGTGGACAAAAACCTTCTGAACAAATGCAAAAAGTCCATGAGAATTAACATCCCCACCTGGAACAATCTTTGGGGTAGAGAGGGGAGGCAACTGGGTGGGCTTTGAGGTGCCACCTTCCAATGAGGCTCTGAGCCTCCAGCTCAGCCAGCCACCAAAAGGAGTGGCTTGGGGGCTCACTCCCATCCTCACACAAATCCTGCTCCAGCTGCTTCATCACTGGGTTATGTTTTAGACTCTGCAAAAAGGCAACTTCTTACCTTTGATCCACCCCCTGGAGACTTGCTTAGTTTAAGAGCTGTTCTCTGTCCCTCTGGCAAAGATTCTCTTTCCTTAACCCTAAGAAAGCAGTCCTGGTGTCTGCCAGAGCTCTGCTTGAGCAGACTCATTAAGGGAGGCCAAACGAGGCTTCCCATGACCCAGGACATTTCAGAGAAAGCACCAGGATCACAGGGCTAAACTAGTTTTTTTTGGCTATTGGATTTATTTTGGCTGTAACAAATATTTTGGCTTCCTTCCCTATCAGTTTGCCAATGAAAACACAGGTTCAAGGTTTTCAGACTCCGGGATTGTAGCAATTCTGAAAAATGACAAAGTGAAACACATACCAGCTAATAAAGAGCTATTCATGCTCTAAATACCCTCTTGTGCTGCTCTGCACAGAGTGTAGCTCAGCTTCTGGAAATGTTGAGCCTGTTTGCCCTGCCATTGATCTTGGTGATTTGTTCTGCAGCAAGTCACACGGATGCTTTCTTTACAAGCCACCTCTCTGATTCCTAAGCAGTTTATTATTCCTCTCCCACAAAAACACAATGCCATCCTATTTTTTCTTACTATTTGAATTAAACAGACATTGGGGAATATAACCTACAGAAAAGGCTACCAAACATCTGCTCATGCTGGAGATGGCAACCCAGTGTCATTAGAGGTCACCAAAGGTAACAACCTTATTTTTTTATCCTTCTCCATTAATATTGGAATGCTGTTATTGCAATTTAATACTGCAATATTCCCTTCTCAAGGAATCTACTCACATGATTCACCCTCCACAGACTGCAACCCCAGGCTTGTGGGGCTGCTTGCAGCAACGCTCCCTCCAAATGCCCACGAGTGCAGCAAGTAGAGGAACCCCAAACTGCCCATCTCCAAACCCTGTCCACAACCTGGAAATGGAGCTGCATCTTTCCAACAATGGATTTACCTACAATACCAATTGGAAATTAGCCAGTGACTCCAACAGTGCTATAGGAATTGACAAATCAACTCAAACTATTTAGCAAAACAGACTCCTGTGGCTAAAGGCAAAAGATGTGGCAAAGAAAAACTTACTTGTATGCACTTCTTGTCCAAAGATCCTTAAATTGAGATCTCATTTATCAGTATGTGGCTACTACATGAGTAAAAAGTGAAAAGTATCTCACTCCTTTAAAAACTAGTGGGGAAAAAAGAGTCAGATACTCAGTTAAAGATATCCCAGCACTCAAGGCCAGAAGTGAGGTAAGGCAGAGTATATGGCCTCTTCTGCATTGCTTTGGTGACAGAGGTACCAGCTGGCAAAACCATTTTCTTGCCCAGAATCTAAACACCCCTCTTGTACTTTGAGACTATGGAGACTCCAAATTTTTACCCTGCAGGATGACCAGACACAGAAAAGGAAATGATAGACAGAGATGAGCAAATGTACAGATTTCTCTGGATAAATCATATATAAATTTGACAGCTTTTTTATTCTTTCCTTTTCCTCAGCCTGGAATCTGAATTTTATACACTAACTAAAGGTCTGCAAAGACTGGGGTTCCTCTCTGAGCAGCAGAAGGCTGAGCTGACAGCTGTGCCAGGGGTAATCCTCAACTACCACTCAAGGTGCTTGATGGAAACCATAGTGCTACTTAGAATTGACTTTCCTCACTTCCAGACCAGAACTACAGCCACAAATTTAAATAGAATTCACAGTCCAGAGGAAAAGCAGTAACTGTTCCTACAAAAAACATTACAAAATCCAGGTGTAAGTTGATGTATATGAGGAAAACACAAGGTGCTTTGGAGATTTGATGCATTATTAATGCAGCAACAGCTACTGGTGTTTTATCTGAAACAGAATTTCACAGTAATTTTTGCATCAGCTACTTTACTATATGCTTCCCCAATGAAGCATATAAAGAAGGTATCTGACTTCTCAAAAAGTGTGAAAATATCCAAATATTCATGACGGGGAGGCTTCCAGATGGTGTAAGTGAACTGGTTAAGTTAATGACAAAGCAGCAGCTGGATTCCAGTAAGAGACATTATGTCTTTCAAAAAAGCCAACAGCACTAGAAATGTCACTAATAAAAAAAATTACAAAAAAGCAAAAGGTGCAAGATGGTCAGACAGGACTGTCACCAAAAAAACCTAAACCAAACCAACAAACAAACAAAAAACCAAACCCACAGAAACAAAAAAAACAAACAAAAAACTCCCACCAAACCAAACATGAAAAAACAAACAAAACATCAAACCATTTAAATCTCAAAGATCCTTTTTAACATCAATCCAATGCTAAGGTGCTTCAGCTAAGAAAAAATTACTTTTATAGTAGGAACTGAAAGTAGACAAATTGAAAACTGATGTTGGAGCAAAGAACAAATGCTTTTTCCACTCCAGGCAGAGAAAAAATGCTGCTGTAAAACCTTGTTAATAATTGTCTATTGCTTCATATTTCTGCACACTGACTTGTTCTTTAAACGTTTTCTTGCACGTACTACTATTTTACCTGACACAGAGGTGCAAACTCATTCCCTTCCAGCAAACGAGCCTGACAAAGTTGAGGCAGCAAAAGAGTTCAGCTAAGTACAAAATGTGCCTCACTCCCTCCATCTCGTGGGCATGAATGAATGTTGCAACCACTGTGAGTCTTGACTCTGGAAAATGTTGAATCACAAGCCTGAATATCTTCACATCTAGGGATGCTTTCTTAACGTGCGCTTAAAAACTTGAATTTTGTTCAAATCCCAGTGGGATAACAGGCTGTCTCTCCAAAGGCCTATTAAAATTAGTAGAATACCCTTGGTGTTGGCTTTTATTTCTCGAAATAATCATGGAAATACAGGGCTATAAACAGAACAGAAGAGTTGTTAAGTTTGCTGGGGTGTCCAGGACAAGGTGAGAGATGAGAATCTGGCTCCATGTTCTCAGAAGGCTGATTGATTATTTTATGTACTTATATTATATTAAAGAATGCTATACTAAAACTATACTGAAGAAAAAGGATACAGACTGAAGGCTTAACAAGAATGATGATAAAAACTGGTGACTGACTCCTCAGAGTCCAACACAGCTGATGGTGATTGGTCATTGAGTAAAAACAATTCACATGAAACCAATCAAACATGCAACTGTTGGTAAATGACCTCCAGACCACAATCCAAAGCAGCAAACACAGGAGAAGCAAATGAGACAGTTATCTCATCTGCTTAATATTATATAATATTAAAATTTACTTTATATTATATACTATTATCTATTATACCTATAGATATATAATAGATATAAATATATCAAGATATAATAGATATATAGATATATATCTATAATAGATATATCTATTATACAGATATAGATATATCTAGACATAATAGATATATATATAATAGATATAAATGTATCTATTATACAGATATAGATACAGCTAGATATAATAGATATATATATCTATAAGAGATATAGATATATCTATTATATAGATATAGATATATCTAGATATAATATATATCTATAATAGATATAAATGTATCTATTATATAGCTATATCTAGATAGATATATAGATATATATATCTATAAGATATAATATATATCTATTATTTAGATATAGATGTATCTATTATATAGCTATAGATACAGCTAGATTTAATAGATATACAGATATAGATATATAGATATATAGCTATAAGAGATAGATATATATCTATTATTTAGATATAGATATAGCTATTATATAGATATAGATACAGCTAGATATAATAGATATATAGATACATATATCTATATTAGATATAGATATATCTATATCTATAGATATATCTATTATATATCTATAGATTATCTATTATATATCTATATCTAGTATATATCTATAGATGTAATAGATAATATTAAGCAAATTTTAATATTATATAATATTAGGCAAATGAGATAATATTATATATCATGAGATAATATTTTCTCTGAGGCTTCTCATCTTCCCAGGAGAAGAAACCCCGGCGAAGGGATTTTTCAGAAAACACGACAGTGACAAAGAGTCACGAACTCACCCGCTGGTGATGTCGTCAGCCCTGATGTTCTTGCCCAGCACGTCGCCGTCGCTCATGTAGCCGGTGGCGTCCGATGGCGATGCCCTCGAGGT
>LTAT01000675.1:0-12535 GCA_003286495.1 Chlorodrepanis virens | reverse complement strand
AGCGCGCCGCCGCCTCGGCCGCGGCCCCCGCCCGTCCCCGGTGCTGCGGAGCTCCGCAGGGGCGGTGCGGGGGTCGACAGCTCCCTGCCGGGCAGGCCGTGCTGGTCACACGCCGCCCCTCCGAGCCCTCGGCCTCCCGCCGGGCTGGGCTCGGGGTGCGGTGCTGGCACGGCGTCCCTGTCATTGATGGGGCGCAGCGCAGGAGCTGCTCGCGGCATCGGTTCTGCTCGGGTGTGCAGAAGGCCGGCGGTGAGTGTGGTAAAGCCATCCACCGCACCATGTTCTAGTCTAAATTTAGACAATCCACACGGCAGCGTAGAGGGGATGTGTTGCGAGAACGTAATCGCAGCGGAGCTGCTTTCAAATGCAAATATTTGCTAAACGTGATTGCGTGATCGCTGGATCAGATTATCATTGCCACATCCTAATTGTCTTAACATTTCCTGTCCTGTGATGCCACGTCCCAGAGGTTTGGTTTACGGTTCCCAGGGTAACATCGCCGGGGCGGTGTGGATCGCAGCAGCCTTGCGGCACGCCGTGGTTGCGGCTATCCCAATCCCCCGGCACAGGACGTGGGCTCAGCCCGGGACAGCATCAACAGCTCCTTTCCGCCTCATTGAGTGCGGACTAAGTACAGGCTACAAGTGGCCCCTGCTGGATACAAACTCTCTGTTCGCACCAGGGCACTCCTACTCGGGAGGAACGCTCCGGCAGAAGGAGATAAATGGCACACCGTACATGAGCAGGATGGAAGTGTGTACCGTGAAGAGAGAGGAGAAGATGCATCCTTTTATTTCCAGCAAAATGGTGCCGCTTTGATTCCTTTTAGCGCACAGAAGTTATGGAGGTGGAGAAGTCTCCTTGACTACTTCTTTCAACTCAGCCTTTGTAGTTTTGCTCATTGTTTCCACCCATCTGTAGAAATAATCTTCCTTATGGAGTCAGTCACATAGTGTCTGTTTTAGTGAGCCCAGTGCCTGTTGTAGGGAGCGATGCCAAGAGTAATGATCTTTTGCTATTTCTGTAGGAGAGCAGCTTAGCAGGCCATATGTCAGATTTCCCAGGGAGAGATTGTTTTGAGTTGTTTTCACACCGTCGTTTCTATTAATGAGATATTAAAGAAAATAACAGCATCTGGTCAATCAAATTCCCAATTTCACCATATAATGATGGATATCAGTCATGTGTTCAGTGACTTCCCTTGAAATAGATTGTCAGGTCAGTGCAGGCAATTTCTATCTGCAGGTGAATCAGGCATCTTATACCTTGAAATTTTAAAGGTGAGGAGCTAAGAAACAACAGGTTTAAATTTGACAAGACCCAGTTCAGCTCCTAACATCAAAAAAGTTTGCACCACCCTTCTACCAGACTTTTGTTTCAAGAGACAAAAGGCAAACAGGAGAGGTGAGGCTTGACCAAAGGTAGAACATTTTCTCCTTGCAAGGTACTTGAGGGAGCACTTGAAGTAGAGCACCCCAAAAATCTGCTGCTGGGAGCTGCTGGGCAGACAGCTCAGCTGGGTGCTCAGCTCAGGGCACTGTGCACTGGTGTGTCTGATACAAGAGCTGAAGCATTTCCTCATCCACGCAGCTCTCACCTGATTAATTTTCAGATTTTATGCCTTTTCTTTCTAAGAATGCAGTAAATCAGATCTCAGGCAGAACATGAACTGCCTCCTTAGCTATGTTAATGTTAATGGTTGCACCATGTTTAAACACCAACATTTCCACTCATGTTTGGCTTACAGTGGCAATTTAAAAGCAGGAAAAGGGTGTGCTATGTGGCAATTGTACTGCAGATTGTGGTTTATTAATAGAATATTGGAAAATGCAGCTCGTGTTCCAGCTGATTACTGTGTTCACATTTGAATGCTACAGTAAAAACTTTCCAGGTCGTAGGACTTTGTGTCAGGAAGAGTGGCAGATCCGATCTCCATTAAATGCAGCCTACCTAAGGTATGATAAGGCCATATTCAGTGGTTATTTAGAATCTGCAAGTTTTTCAATCTAGATAAATGTTTCCCTGCAGGAAAAGAAGTCTGTTTTCTCAGCTGGTAACCCAAAAACTGATAGGTTGGTGTGGGTTTTTTTGTTTCTTTTTGTTTTGGGGTGGTTTTTTTTGTTTGTTGGTTTGTTTTCTTTTTGGTTTTTTGGGGGGTTCTTTTTGTTTGGATGTTTTTGGGCAGGGGTTGCCTTCAAGCAGACTTGATAAATCTCTGGAACATCCACAGATGTTCAGAAGTAACCAGCCAAATTAGTTCTTTGATGCTTTAGTTTTGTTTTCTCTCAAACATGATTCATGACCCCAGTTCATGGCACAGAGGACACAGATCTCTGAGTCTTTGGATGGTGAATTTTTGTGAAATGGTTTGAAGATACAGTTATATGTGTTTGTTCTTTTAATGTCTTCCAAAATATGTGCAAGATAGGATATCTATTTTAGCACCTAGCTGTGGATCCAACTGCTTCAGAGCATTTTAACCAGCTGCTCTTTGTTTAGAGGTTTCCAGCCATGGAAATACTGCCTAATTACTGGAAATACTGATTAATACTGATTAATTAACCTGTCTTACCCTTTTATCCAACCTCTTCCTCTATTTCTCTCTAGACATACAAGCTATGATCTGGTATCTTCTTTGAGAGGTCAGAGCTCACAGAAAATTATCAAGACTTAATTTGAATCTCTGGATCTCTTGTTCTGTCTGTACATTAAAAACTCCAGAGATTTTTGGGGTTATTTCTGACCCTGGTACACAGAGTTGGTGCCTTATTTCAACCCAGTTGTGAGGGCAGAAGAAGCTGCAAACTTTGGCTCGGATTGTTTGCAGACTGATGCAAAAAATCACACGGTGGTGACCTGTTGACTGTGGTCTGTCACAGCTCCTGTGGCTGGCTCAGACCTCTTCACAATAAAGGTTTTCTCAAAATAAGCTATTGCAGACTCATTCTTTTCCCAGTTCATCAAATTCTTGAGTTAGTACAAAACCTAAGCCAGGGGAATATTAGGTTTTCCTGATTTTGTTTGTATAAACACTTGCTGCTTTAAAGGGTGCATCTCCTACCACAATGTTTCCACATTTGAGCATTAATTTCATAAATATAAAGCAATAAATATTGACTTTTTCATGTGCCTGCTTCCTTCTGAGCTTTTTTAAACCCATTCCTCTTCCTCCTGGTCTTTATCATAATTTAAAGGGCTAAAAGGTTGTTTCAGGCAAAAAGAGAAGATTCTTATCCAATCCATCGTTCCAGCCCTGTGGTCTCCCAGAACACCAATTAATATTCAGAGGCTCCATGGGAATTCCCAGGAGTTGGCAATCCACTGCCTGGCATCATAGCAGGAACAGGAAAAAGAATCTGAGGAGGAAAAGGAGGCTAAACCCAGGGAATTAAGAAATTCTAAGTACTTCTTTGCAATTTATTTTCAATCTTTACAGAAGGTTCAGGACAAAGAATTTCTGTCTTTATGTGGATTCGACCTTAATGAAGGTTAAATCACTTCAGAGTTTCTACTTCATTAAAAATATATGGAATTGAGTTTGTATTTGAAAGTCTGGAAGTCTGAACTCAAAGAAGACATGGTGAATTGTAAATATGTTAAGAAAATTTTAGTGAATATAAAATATAAAGTTGAAAATTCTCAAAGACTACAGCCTTTTCAAATAACAGCTTTTTGTTTTGTTTTGTTTTGTTTTTCCTGGGATTTTGTTAAAATGTTTCCTAGAGTTTTATTTATATTTATTGCTTACATTTTTTTAATGCATCACGTACACACCTAGAGTTGGCTGGTGTGAGATTCTTCCTTCCCTTCACAAAAAATAAAGAATTCCAGAAGCTATTTTGTTAGAAGAGAATTGGGCCAAAGACACAGTTAAAAATTGCTGACAGTGTTTCTTCAGGATTTACTGAGGACACTAAGATTGAGGGTAGAGTTTTGCTGCCTTTTCTTTGTAGGGGTCTTAAAATTTTCTAAGTTCCATTAAACACCAAAACTTTTGCTTTTGATACTGAAATGAACAGAGAATGGATTTCAACCAGCTTCCATTTGCTTGTTCTAAAGGGTAAATAAGGAGAAACAGTTGAACAGAAAAATACAGCTGGGATTATAAATGCCATTTAAATAGTATTTTTTTAACTAAACAGTCACACACTGTGTTAATTAAATAAGTATAGTATCCTCCCTTTTGCAGGTTGGGAAAGCAGGCCTGGAGATTAATGAGTTGGTCAGGATTACACCCACACATTAAACCACAATTAGAACTGGAGCAACTCATGGCAGCCTTCTAAAGAGTTGGGGGAGTCACTCAGCACCTCCACTCGGTTTTCCATATCAGCTACACAGAACATTTTGCTTTCACAAGGAAATTGCGAGGCTTAGGGCATATTTTGAAAAGAAGCTTTGCAAACTATAAAAGTTAGGGGCTTGATTCTCTTCTCAGTCAGTGCTGATAACTCTAATAGGAGCTTAACAATCCATGGTGGGAGGATGGATTTCCAGATCAGCAGGCTGTAAGAGGACAGTGGGACAGTGACCTAATTTTTTTGGTGTTTCATCTTGCAAATGTTCTAGACCTTATGCTGGAGTTTTTACTTCATTCTTACACAGTCAAAATTCAGCATCGGTTTCCTGCTTGCAGTGAGGCCTGCAAGCTCCCAGGGCTAAACTCATGACATAGGCTGTTCTTCCCCTCAGCGTGACACCTTTCTGTCCAGGGTTCTGAGATGAAGATACTTGAGTGGCTGTTGCCAGGAAAAAGGGAAACAGCAAGGGATCTTTCCTGTTTGACGCTAAGCTATGAGTTTTTTGCTGTCTATTAATTAAGCAATCTATTAATAGTGCTTTGGTGCATACTAACGTTAGACAAAAACCAGTTTTGTTGCTAGAGAAAAAGCTGCTATTTAAAAACCAGAGCAAAAGCAAACTACTTCTGAGACTTATGAGTATATCAACCAGTAGGTGTGCCTGGAGTGTTGTAAATGGGAAAGGTGGGAGGACTCTGTCTTGTTATTAGTACATGCAGAAAGACAGGAAGTACTTAGGGAAGGTTTCCCTCTTGTTCTGAGTTCCAGGAAAGTTATTCAGCCAAACACATGAATCACAAAGCAGACTAGAAGGGAGTTTCTGTGTGGCATGAAAATAACAATCTCGGAGCCTGAGAAGTCAAACAGTTTGATGCTTTTGTTCCGCTGCAGATTTTTCGTGGAAAATAGCAACCCCATGAATAGCTGACAATGAAATGTCTTAGTGCATGAAATGTGAAGTTTATATAAGAGAGAGCGTCTTACTCATCAGCTGCTCTATTTTAAGCCCTGCTCAGCATGAGGGCTTTCATTTTGTGATCTATTTGGACGGCAGCTGGTACATTAGAGTTTTACATTAGCTGACATCTTTACAATCGAAAGGATACCTAACATCATCCTGTAAAACCTATTCTCATATTTGTGCTCAATCACTCATATTTCATCTTAGTGTCTTCTCTTTCCCCAAGGACATTTTCTGTCCATTTCATGTTAAAAAATGTTCAGTGAATCAACAGCATTAAGGGGATGTTTTGTGGTGATGGGATCAAAAATATATACATATATATACAGCATAAAATGCCATAAAATGGATGTGCCATTTTGATAACTGCAAAAGGCAATGAAAAGAAATCCATCGTAACATATGTTGGGGATAAATTCCAGCAACTAGCAAAAATAACAAAAAAAGATGGCATGTCTTAATAATTATATACAAAGATGAGCTACATGCATGATTTAGATTCACTTGGAAATATTTACATTGTGGAAGGATGAAACGAATGCCAAGTTGCAACCTAATTCCAAAACCCAACAATTATCAAGTAGTTTGCCTCTTGCCATGAAGTCCTAGGACTTCATCTATCCGTTCATGCAAAAAGAAAAGTCTTTTCTATCTTTGTGGATTTTAATCCCAGTCAGCTCTAAACAAATGACAAAATAGTCCTGAGTGGCCCTGAAGTTACCCATTCCTGGAGATGCTTGGGAACAAGACTGATGAGAAGAAAGGACAAAATAAGGCACTGCTGAGGGGTGGCAGGCACTGGACCCTCATCCAGTGGGGTTCCCTTGTGATGTTATTCCCTGAATCCCACGCCCTTTACACCCTCCCTTGGCCCCAGTGGCCCCTGGACCCTGCTGCCATCACCTGACCTGCCTGCTCAGGAGCTGTGCTCTAGGGGGTGTCAGCTGGAAACTGCAGCTGGGAGGTGTCAGGATGTCCCACTGATGATTTCAGGGGCTGGAAGGGTGATTTGACTCTCCTCAGCAGCAAAACTTGCCTAGGAAAGGCGGGAAGCTGCTTTTCTTCACGCACTTTGTTTCCCACGCGAGCAGCCTGCCATCCATTGCGCTCCGTGGTTTAGCCAGCTAAAGATTTCAGTCGCTTCTTGAAACCTCTAGCACCAATGTCACCCAAGATGTATTCTCACCCAGACTGCTGCTGCAACCCTTGGGTTTGAAGGGAGGGATTTAACAAAGGAAAACAAGGGGATTTAACCTCCCCTTGTTCCCCACAGCAAGTGGTGGGGCCAGGACGTTCTGACCGCCGGAGTCCTTCAGCTTTGCCTTCGTGCTGGACTCGCACCCCCCACTCCTTCCTCCTGCAGCTGCCCAAACAGTTTGAGCTTGAAGTAAAGCTACAAAGCTCCTCCAACATCTGGCACAGTCCCACCCTCTCCCCGCCCACCCCATGGCTTCATGAATCTGCGGTTCATTTCGCGCCGTCACCGGGCGTGGCACAAGTGGGAACTCTCCTTGCGCTTCTTTGGTATCAGTGGGATCTTTATATTTCCGTAGGTGACCACAGCAACGGGAATTAGGGCCTTCCAGAATGATCTAGATTCATATCATGTATTATCCTATGCTTTGTGAGCAATTTGTTTTTCTTTTTACTTCAGAAAAAAAATCCCAGTAGTTCTCAGTGTGGTGAGCAAAAAGATGATCGCCAAAGCAACCTGGTACACTGTTTGTCTTAAACATGGCACAGAGCTGGCCCCTCAGCATGAGCGTGTTCGGAGACAAGGAGGGCGTGGAAGGACTGGTCTGGACCACAGGCAGATGCTCTTTAGTCAGTCCTGCTGATGTTTCCTGAAAGCGTGACCCAGCAGCCTGACCACGGAGTCAGGGGGAGTGGGGGGAGCGTGACTGAAACATTCACTGCTGCCAGAGAAACGAGGGGCTGCGAGGGAGCCCCTCAGGCTAAGCCTTGCTCCAAGTGCTACAGATTTCTCTAGAATATGTTAATCAGAACATTGGAATGACCAAAGCAATGCGATTTTTTTCAAGAAGAAAAGCCAGTGGGCAGTGAAACTGCCCAGTAATTCTTGTCCAGAATTACTTCAGTGATTTTCACATAATGCCAATGAAATTTAAGATCCTCTGTGTATGCACTTACCCGTTTATTTCCCTGTCCATCTCTTTGCTTCCTTGGAGGTTGTGTATTTGTAACCTTTATGTCCTACAAACCAATGTTTGACGCAGAGATGGAGAAGTGATGCATGAGATTACAGGGGAGCCTTAACAGCTTAATGACAGACCAACATGCAGCACCCAAGAAAATAAACCCCTGTTCTGTGCTTTCTCACCCTCTCCTCCTGCAGGCTCCTTGGCCAGAGAGCCCAGCCTTGCTGTGAGAGCTGCAGCTCTCTCCCTTCTCTGGAAAGAAAATCTTTGTTAAAGTTCTTTCCCGCCTTCTCAGGAGGGTCACCCTTCTAGGTATGAGGATTTCTACTGTTGTTTTACACTTGATCTTTTAATTAATTCTAACTCCAGGGTGGAAGCAGCAGCTTGGGGTAGCCAATTATTTTGAGTTTCCTTAGGTTTCCTTCCATAATCCTTATGCTGTGTCACGCTGAATTATGTCAATGGCATAAAACTACATAAAGCATTCTTTTTAATATTTCTAAAGTCTCTCAGGATTCTTCACTGAAATACAAGATAAAAATGAAAATAATTCCTCTTTTTGCTGGTTCTGTTGTGGTTCTGTTGTGTTATCTTTTTGTTTGTGATCTTAGGTACTAGCTTGAGGTTCAGAGGGTAAAAGGCTAAACCACCACAAATAACAATGTAAGTTAATCAGTAATTACATTAATTGGCCAACGTGAAGATTTTGCATTAATAAAAAAACCACAGACTTCTAATACTTGGCCTGTATCCAGACATTTCTACCTGTTGCATTTGGTATTTCTCATGAGTATTGAGTTCCCAAATATGACCAACATAAGAAATCACACACTTATTGGAAATATGATGTGTGGCCAAGCTCCTCTTGGCACACTTGAAATGCATTCTGCATATCTCATGTAACCCTGTGGGATCCACTTGGATTTTGTAATAATCTGTGGGTTTGTGCAATGAATGCACCCTAACTCAGCCTATCTGCAGAGGCATGCAAGGTAGCTCTGAAAATGAAAGTACAAATAAAATGACCCAAAAAAATTGCAAGAAAATGTCGTCCAGATGGTATCTTCATTTTTCATGGCATTAACCTGATTCTGAAATTTAAATTTAGTTTTAAAAATTGAATTTAAAATTTAGTGAAGACCTGAAAAACTGTTGTGGCAAATGGGGAAAATAGATGGTGTCATGATGAAAAAATCATAGCTGTGAGAGACAGTAAGTGTGTATCTCATTCAGCTAACATGGACCCAGAATGTCTCATTTTTGACCTACAATTCTGATTCTGTAGTTATCAGTGGGCTAAAGAAAAGAAAGTGGTCACACAGTGAGGTCTGAGCAGTTTGTCTGATGGTGCCAAAGCTACAGGAATGAGAGAGTATCTGTCTGATTGTGCTGGCAAATTTGGGCTCTTTGAGTCACCCTGCACCTGGGTAATGCACACAGTGTGCACAGAGGTTGTCGGGATTTTTCCTATTGCATTCATTATTACATCTTCCAAGTAGGGTCTTTTATATGGTTTTTTCCTATTACATTCATTATTATGTCTTCCAAGTAGATGTGATTTGCTGAGACAAATTATTGAAGAGATTTTTTTTCCCTGCTGTTAGTCCTGTTTTGCTTATTTCCTCAAGGAATGCACGTGTTTTCCTTTTTACCCAAGGAGGATGGCTGTGTTTGAGGGCTGCAGCTGTGCTTGGCTCAACATTGTGTTGTGGCCTGGGCTGTCACAGGGGAGGCAGTTAAGTGTGCACATGCCTTATTATGATTATGGGGCAGATAGGTCAGTAAATCATCAGGTGAGTGTTTCCTTGTGTGAGGTTTCTCAGCGTGTGTCAGACTGTTAATTGCCAGCAGGGGATGAGCAAACACTCCTGATGGTGCTTGGTGCAGGCTAACTCAGAGGTCCCTGGCCATGGGTTGCATAATCTCCATAACTGCAATCCGTGAAAACCCTGCTTCTTCAAAGGGGCCTTTTCCAGTCTTTTCATGCCTGTTGTTACTCTTGCTCTTCACAGAGTAACCATTTTTACCTCTCGTCTCTGCCTTTAAACTAGCTCAGAGCACTCAGTGCTTTAAAACAAACCTTTAAAGGTCTTTCCCGTCATTTCCTGTGAGAAGCCATGGTAAATGCCAAATGCTTTTAAGCAATTAAAAGGCTTTGTGACTTTGTTTTTTATGTTGTTAATGCAGGTGGTTCAGGTTCAATGGCCTTCCATGTGTAGCAAATGCATCCTATATCTATTTTCTGTCTCCCAGCACCTCTGCGAGTTTGATGTTGGGCTCTGAGTAGCTCTTCATATTTCCATGGTTACAAGTAGTCACAAGGGTTCTGTTAACTCCCAAAGGCAGTGATTGTGTCTCTCCTTTTTTTTTTTTTGTCATAAGCATAAAATGAACAAATTAGACTGTAGCTATGAAAAGATTGTTTAAAAACACTTCAATAAAAACTTTTAATTTTCACTTACTCAAGAAGCGTTGAAGCCTTGTGCCACGATGATGGCTGTGTCACACTTTTTGTAAAGATGAGTTTTTACCTGAAAACCTGAAGGCTCTTTTTCCTTTCCCTGTTAATTCTGATTGGATTTACAGCCCATTTTGAAGGCAGCGGGTTTGGAGCAAACAATGCAGGCTCAGAGCTATGATGTGATTAAATAATCAGCAGTGACCCCTAACCATCACTGTGTGTGCTATTGCTTATTGTTAAAAAGAGGAGAAGTGGAGGTAGGAAGCACATCAGCTTGCTGGAGAGCACAGATGCAGCCACATCCACATCAGAATTTCAGATCTCAAATGGCTGCATTTCTTTCTAACAAAAGACTGGCAGAAAGTCCCTTCTGGCTTCCAGACCTCACCTCTCGTTAAAGCCTAGATTCTTCCCAGAAAATCAAGGGCAGAGGGCTGCACCTGCTGTGAGTGGCAAAGAGCTGTGTTGTATGAACTTGTCTGACCATTCAGTGTCCATCCACAAACCACTTCAAAACCTGAGAGATCTGACAAATCCAATTAAAACACACGATGGATTCTGGTTAGGTGACTTGTTTGAAGGATGGAGTTTTGCACCTTGGCTAAAGGAGCTCTGCAAAATAGGTTTGTATGCGTTGATAGTTCTCGTGGCATTTCAGTGATAGTGCCTTGTGTGCTCCACTGTGCACAGGGAGTGATGGACAAAGCCATCAGAGAAGTGTTTTCAGTTCAAGAGAGAGGGGGAATTTTGGGAAATGGATTTGCAGAGCTCTCAGGGTCTGACAGAAGGCCCTCCCAGTGTGCATCCATACGCAAACTTTGAGACGAGAGATGCTGACTTAGAAATGCCATGGAATGGACAGACATTGGTGAGAGAGGAGTAGAGCTAGAAACAGGTTTCAAAATAAGAAATAAGCCTTGCAAATAAGACTGGATACTTTGGAGAAATAGAACTGTGAAAGGTGCATTGTAGTGGGACCCACGAGGGGTGATTTTAGATGATTGGCTTTAAGGCATTTACACCATTGGTGTGGCTAAAGCTGGTAGGCCAAGAAACACTTATAGTGTATTGTAATTAAGAAATAATTCACACCACCTGATTGTGATGGTGTCACTTATAACATCTGTATTGTCTCACCCTTCGCATGAGACTGAAAATGGAACAAAAGTTTTTAAAACACCTCTCAGTTGCCTCATCTCTGGGTCAGGAAAAAACCATTATCCAACAGATGTAGCCACATCCACATCAGATTTTCAGATCTCAAATTGCTGCATATCTTTCTAACAAAAGACTGGCAGAAAGTCCCTTCTGGCTTCCAGACCTCGCCTCTTGTTAAAGCTGAGAGTCTTCCCAGAAAATCAAGGGCAGAGGGCTGCACCTTCTGTGAGTGGCAAAGAGCTGTTGGAGACCCTTAAGAGGGGAAGGCAGCTGCAAGGAGCAGTGTTTGTCTGAGAGGCTTCCCCAGCCTGGAGCAGGAGCCAGGGTTTTTGTGTGCAATAGACTCGGGTAGCTGTGGTTTGTTGTGGTATCCTGTGCTGAAGAGCTCCAAATCAAAGGGAGGCTTTGCAGCTTCCCTGGACAGAACAGGCAGGGAGCTGCTGAGGGCAGGGAAGGGAGAGGGAGTGACAAAGGAAAGGGATAAAGGAAAGCTGGAGAAAAGTCCCTAATAGGAAGAGAATATCTTGTCTACTGAAACGGTTTTGTACAGTGATAGAAGCATTGACTGGAAGTGGAGAAGGGGTGAGAGAAAGCTCTGCCAGGGAGAGAGACTGAGACTCTCTTACCACCTTTACAGAGCTATTGCTTCAATGCACACAGCAGAAGAATCTTCCTAATTGAAGAGGAGAAAATGCCTCCTTTTCCTTTCTTTTGGCAGGTTTCTTTTTAGCTGGAGGTACTACATTTGCCAAGTGTCCAAGCCAGTAGAGGAATAGGCTGATTTTATGGTAAAGTAGTAGGTAACACAGTAAAATGATGTTTTAATACTACAGGTATAGGAGAAAGAAGGATATTAATGGGGCAAAAGGACCAAAACCCACCAATTTTATTCTATCTATCTACTCACTTGGAAGACAGACAATAGTAAAACAGAACAGTCCTTGTCCTCAAAGTGAATTATGAATGTTAATGAGTGTTCAGGGTGGCAGCGCAGTGCATTGGCACACAGCTTATATTCAGACAGAAGGTGTCAGAAATGCTGAATGCTTTACCATAAAACAGCTCTAAACATTCCAAGCAGAAACACGCTCCATGTATGAGCTACTGGGAATGGAACAAAAACCCCTCCTGGGTGGTGTTTGAGCTGGCTGCTCCCCACTGGAACCTCACTGCTGCAGTTTTCAGGTTGCACACCCAGGCAGTGTGTGTGTGTCTGGGATGTTTTTAGGTTACATGGCCAGGCAGTGTGTGTGTGTCTGGGATGTTTTTAGGTTGGATACCCAGGCAGTGTGTGTGTGTCTGGGATGTTTTTAGGTTGGATACCCAGGCAGTGTGTGTGTGTCTGGGATGTTTTTAGGTTACATGGCCAGGCAGTGTGTGTGTGTCTGGGATGTTTTTAGGTTACATGGCCAGGCAGTGTGTGTGTGTCTGGGATGTTTTTAGGTTGCATGGCCAGGCAGTGTGTGTGTCTGGGATGTTTTTAGGTTGGATACCC